>VZUI01047913.1:0-78853 GCA_013401135.1 Cettia cetti | reverse complement strand
TAGATATTGGAATGAAATTGTAAATAATAGATACGCAATAATCTGTATAAAAGATGACGAGTCCCCATACGGGGGGGAGTCCTCGCCTGATGCCCGTGCTGTGAAGACCTTGGCCGGGCACAGAGCAGAAAGAAAAGATAAGAAATAATGAACAACATGAGAAACCGTGAAAAAAGAACATCTGAGGACTCCGTGTTGTTTCTGCGTCTAGTTTGGGGCTTTCCAGAGGGCAAAGGACTTTAAACCACCTGAATCTCGGGAAACCCACCGAACGAACCCGAGAAATGTCAGCAATCTTGGAAAATTTCTTGACTCAGAAATGTTGAAACACTTTCAAATTTCTTAAGGAATTTGTCAGCTCATCCCATTTGAACTTGTGCAAACAGATTCCCTAGAAGTGAAAATCTGAGTTTTGCTCAGTTAAAAACCTCAGGGAACTTGCTCAGGGTTGCATCAGGGTTATGTTTTGTTTGTTTGTTCTTTTGTGTGTGTGTGGTGTGTTGTTTTTTATTTGTCTGGTTTGGGGTTATTTTTTTCTGTTGGGGTTTTTTTGGTGGTTTCAGGCCCCAACTGATATTTATTGGACCTGCTGACAATCCACAGCTTGCTCACAGGACTCAGACCCAGGCAATTCTCTGCTACTCAGAGCATCCAAAAACTCCCATTAAGTCTGACTTTATTTCTGCAGCAGTTACATGATTACAAAAGAAAAGGCAAGAGATGCCTCTCTCTTTACAGAAACCACATAGATTTCTAGGCCTGGGAGTAAACCCATATTTCTGTGCTGTAGTGAGTAGCCACACAGAGCTGTGTTGGTGCTGTAAATAAGAGCAGTATCTTGTAAAAATGTCTGTGCTGTGCAGATACATAATTGAGGGTCTCTTAAAATCTGTTTTGTTGCTGTAAAAGACAGCACAGTGAATTTATAGTTTCCAGAGTATCTTTAACATTACAAGATCATTGCTTTAGAAAATTCCACCAGCCTCCAAGCCTGTTCCTTTCCATTTGCTGTTTTGCTCTCTAGGTGGCAGGTTTTTACTCCAAAACGTGGGTTCCTGCTCTGAACTCAGGCTCAAAGTGTGCTGGAGAAATAAAAGATGGAAGCAAAGCACTGCCACTTTATTCTTTCTGTGTGTTAGATTGATTTATGTTCGTATCCTTTGATATGATTTGGAGAGAGGTGTTGAATCTGCCTGGTTTCCTCATGGTGTTCTCACTATCCTCGTGATGTTGGAATGTCATCTTGTTTTTCTTGCTGTATGTTTGAACCTTGTGGGTTTGGCAGCCAAATGGGATCTGCCTTGGAGAAATACCTGTCTTCATTTTGAAACAGGCAAGAAATGGCTCAGACTGTTTCTTCGAGGGCTTTGCAGCTCCTACTTTACTTTTTTTTCCTTTTATTCAGTTGTTTGCTCCTTGGAAGAGAAGCATCCTCCATGCTGCTGTGTCCCCCAGGCTCTGTAACCTCCAGGGCAGTGGGTCAGCTGTGCCCTCAGGGCTGGGACCAGTCCTGCTCCTCTCTGGGTGTGAGACCAGTTTGGTTTGGTGGGACCAACCCACTCCCGTGGGAGGTGTCCCTGCCCATGGCAGGGGGCTTGGATGATCTTCTGAGGTCCCTTCCAACACCAACCATTCTGTGATTGCACCATTCGAGGTCTGAAGTGCCAGCCCTTGCGTGGAAGAGGCTGCCAGGGCTCTTGTGGGCCATGAGCTGTGTCTGGGAACAGCTGCTGTGTGTGTGGAGCCAGATGTGAGCATGTAAAATTGTCCTGGAAGGATTTGTATCCTGAGGGACAGTGCCTTGCTCAAGGTCACCCTCTCTCCCTTCCTCTGCTTTCAGACTGTAAGTCTAGTTATAGACTAGAGCCCTGGCTACAAGGAGGACAAGCAATAGGCAGGAGATTTAGCCTCCAATCATTTCAGCCCTTTAGCTGAGTGTATTTTATTTATCTTTCTGTAGGCAACTGTTATGTTTGTTCAAGACAGACACTAAATTTTTTTCTTCCCCAGAGTATAGATGACTTGGATGTAAATCCAACAGAAGCTCACAGATGCCAGCCTAGACTGTGGCTCAGCCCTGTCCTGACATGTGGAATCTGGGGCAAGATCCATATCCCAAAGTTGAGACATGTGGTAGAATCCAGTGCTTGGGGAACACATAAGAGACAAGGCAAAGGCAGCAGAACCTCTGGAATGGTCACGTTTCAGGCGTGTTTGATCACTGACCTCTCCTGGTCAGAGCAGGAACTTTGACACCCTCGCCTGCATGGAGACAGCAATGCCTGCAGGACAGCTTGGCTGGCTCTGCCTGGAGCTGCAATCTCCCTCCCCTTGGCCAAGTGGCTTACCCAAAGTCATGTTGGAAGTCAAATTGCCTCTCCCACACTTCAAAAAGTCACCTGAGCTTTCCCTCCAATTTTACATTAGTGCCATTTTACTCAGTATGCGCCGTGCCATCCTCATTTCTGATGCATTGAAACACAGCAGCAGATCCGTATTTTTCAATTTATCCTATTTATGGTACAGCCCATTTCTGTTGCAAAAACACAGTTAATAATTTATCTAATGTGTCTTTTATAAAACACTTGAGGACGCTGAGATCTGATTTTGTACAGGGAATGAAATCATACAGCATTAATCCACTCTTTCGTGCAATGATGGAAAACAATATAATTAGAAGCCATTCTTTCAGCCTGGAAATTGTAATTGGATTGTGAATTTTATAGCATCAGCCTTCAAAGAATAAACAAGAGTTAGTCAACTAAAGAAAATATGCTCAGCTTGTTTCCAGCAGGGGCTGTCTTCTGTGGTTAACTTTATGGGTTGTTGTTTGTTCATTTTTTAAATTTGCTGCTGGTAAATAAGGCATCCTTAGAGGCTTCAAACAGGGATTTTTTCCCTAGGAAAACCTGCTGTGGTGCTAGTCGCTCAGCCTGAAGCACCTGCAGTCCTCCTGTCCTCTTTGCTTTGCACCTTGAAGTTTGCTTGGAGCACCTCTGGGTGTATCAGTGATCCTGTGGATCAGATTTTGAGATTTGGTGGGAAGCCAGTGTGCCCTAAATGGAGGTGATATAGCAATGGCAAAAAAAAAATGAAAGGAAATGCTTTGAACCCCAAAAATGGGAGTGTTGGAGAGCAACAGAGGCAGAAGAGAGCAGGCAGCAGGGGAATGGTGGAGGGGAAGGGGCTTGTCTGTATTTATTGCTCAACCATTTAACCTGCATTGAAGCACAGAAAAGAAATTGCTTGTCAAGGTATTTATTAGCTCTGTTTATGATAAATGGTAGAAATTATCTCGTGTGAAGCACTTAATGAGGACTGGATAGAAAAAGGCTTCTCCTCCAGTGGGAATCACAGAATTATTAAGGTTGGAAAAGGTCTGCAAGATCATCAATTCCAGCTGTTAACCCAGCACTGCCAGGTCCCCACTAAACCGTGTCTGTAAGCATCACATCTACATGACTTTTGAACACTTCCAGGGATGCTGATTCCACCACTGCCCTGGGCAGCCTGTTATAATACCTGACCACATTTTCTGTGAAGAAATTTTTTCCTAATTTCCAATCTATTTGGAGCTTCTTTCTAGCCCTGCCAGCCCAAGAGTGAAGGTGGTGGCTGGACCTGCAAATCTATGGAGGTATCTCAGGGCATCTCCTGCACAACGTTTTGTGTGCCAGCAGCCTGTGGACATGGGTGTTCTTCCTTGAGGAACTCCACCCTGCTCTTCTCCTTCACCTTGTCTCTGGTTTCCCAAATGGAAAGCTGCTTCCAGCTCTCTCCAAACATATTGTGAGTTTACACAGTAAGGACCCATTTGAATTTTTTGTCAGACAGTGAAAAGTGAGGTTTTGGTAAACACTGCATATTCTTATGGAGACGTTGTTACCTTTGGTTTATGGTTAAATAAACCCAGTAACGACACAGTCTCTTGGAAATGCTCTATCCATAAATTTGAGATCCTCCATTCTCCCCCCAGCCCATGAGGCTTTGCAATTGTCCTCACTACATCACTGTCCCACAGACAGGGCTGGGGACCCTCCTGTGACAGCTTTATGGCTGATGCCTGAAGAATGAGCTGTTACTCCTTGCAAATTATTTTCTAGATTGCCACCAAAGTATACATCATTGTGTCATGGGATGGCAACTATATTAAATCTGGTTAGATAGTTAGGGTGGGTTGCTGTCATAAATCAGCCCCTGCCTGACTGCCTTGTTGTGGTGGAAATACAATCAATAGTTGTGGCAGCAGTTTATAGAGTTAAAAACATTTCTTTTTGCAAAACAAATTTTTTATACTTTTCCAATTCGTTAGCATCCTGCCTATTTTGTACTTTGAAAAAAACCCCAAACACATCCTCTCAGAGTCTACATTGTCACTTCAGTAATGCATCCATAGGAACATTTGGAAGTCGTTAAAAAGGGGAATTATTTCATCATGATAAAAAAGGAAGGATGAGAACAGCTCAGCTGAAAAGATTGCCTTGTCAGTGCTGATTTAATGTGTGAATAATGCTTGGAAGATGGGGAGAACATCTTCTGCTGGATAGATTGTTTTTATGCTGTTAGAGTCTGAGTGCTAGGATTTACAGCTTCCAACTATGTTTCTTTTTTTCAGAGGATAGTTGTAATGAGCTGGGGTTTGTTTCATTCCCCTTGACTCTAAGGATCTCCTGGATGCCAGTCATGCAGAAGCCTGGAGAAGGTTTGGATTAGAGGAACTCATCCTAAAGTTTAGACCAAAAGCCCTGCTGCCAACTCTCAAGTTCTTGTTGCGTGCCTTGTAACTTAATTCTGCTCCTTAGGTGCCCAACTCCTTATCCACTTCTGGATTCCCACGGGCTGGAACCCAGAAGTGTCCCTGTGAGGCTGCCAGCCCATTGCAGTGGCTGTGTCTCCATTTGGAGGGGCACTTTTGGAGCTTGTACCCCGAGGCTGTGAGGAAAAGCCTGAAAACCTGGCCTGCCTGCAAGCTGGGAGCTCAGAAACTGAAATGAGGGGAACTCTGCATCCTCTGGAGAAAGAACAGCCACAAAGGCCTTTTGAAGAGTTTCCTTCAAAGGCATAAGCAAGGAGACAATTCTTTAGAAGGTTCAAGAGCTGGGGTTTTCAGGGCCTTTCCTACCTTGCAGCAGGTTCCCATCTTTGAAGCAACGTGGCCAAAGCTTCCAGGGAGGTTCTGAACAAGGAAGAAATGCAGAAGTTTGTGTTCCTGACCACACCTCTGCAGTCAATGTGAGTGAGCTGCCTCAGGTCTGGGGGTTACAAGGTGATAAGAGATGGCTTCCAGGTGGTGCACAGAACCAGAAATTGGTTTGGATTGGGAGGGACCTTAAAGACCAGCTGGATCTTCAAGTCTAACCCAAAGGCTGGATGAGACTTGAAGTCACCTGGTCTAGTGGGAGGTGTCCCTGCCCATGGCAGTGGGGTTGGAATTAGGTAATCTTCAAGGTCTCTTCCAACCCAAACCATTCCATGATTCCATTCCCTGTTCCCATGTGGCTGGACAAATATCCAGCGCTGAGTATCCCAAGAATTCAGGTTTGTGGAGGTTTTTCAAGGACTGCACAGCATGGGCTCTTCCCAGGGAGACTGTTTGATGTCACTAAATGAACCAGGTGATTAAAGAGAGGGTGAGAGTAGCAGCTTGCTGGCATTCCATTTGGAAATATTTCTATCCTATTTACTTGTTTGTTTTATATGTATTTTTTTCTGGCTGGACAAGTGAATTCCAGCCTTAGGATTTGAAAATTGTATTTTCCATAGATGCAGCACTGAAGTTCAGCTGATAAATGCCAATTATCCCAGGTAGCAGAGTGTCCTGCAATGGCAGGAGGCCACCAAATTCAGTGACTTATTTGAGCCACCAGTGACCTCTGGTGCATCAAACCATTCCTGCTCTTTCCTATGGCCTGGCAAGGCCCTCTCATGCAAAATATTAAAGAAGCACACCCCTATAATTAAACCACTGCTTCCACAGATGGGACAATCTAAATCCTGCTCACCAGGAAAAAGGATATTGATTTCCTGGTTATTAATGACTTATCAAATAATTGTTTTTGTTTGGTTTTTTGTTTCCTTAAAGACCCCAAAAGTCCTTTAGAAACTTTGCAAACTAGCCAATGACTCTTTAGAGGTTGTTTTAGGAGGCTGTGAGATGGAGCAGAAAGGGAAGAGGCACCTGATGGTGTAAAAAGATGGTAAAAAGGGGAAGAGAATTCTTTTGTTCAGCTCCAGGTTCAGGCCTAAATCCAGATTTTGACAAATGTAGAAGTGGGATTCAGCTTTCCACATGGAGATGCCAAATAGGCAAATCTTTCACTGAGGCTCGTGAATCTGATACAGCACCTGTGGAAGATTCATGAGCTAAAGGAGAGCAGATGGAGGTCAGGGAGGGCAGCCTGGGACATCCAGATATCAGCTGCTGGCCAACCTGCCCCTGTGATCTCCTCTGAGACTTAGAGAACCAGCTGGTTCCTGTATTCAGATGCCAAAATGCAAGTGTCTCTTGTGTTGAATCCTGTTTTCAACGTTACTCAAAAATAAAAGGGGGATGTGTGTGAATTTTGACATGAAAAATGCTGTGTTCATTAATTGACTTCCTTTGTGTGTGTGTACCAGGCTGCCTGTCTGAGCAAACTGACCAGCATCTGTTCTCTGTGGCTGTTGAGGAGGTCTGTGCTGCCAGATCAGTCTGTCTTTTGTGATATGGGTCCAAGTGTTCAGCTATTAATTCATGTATTCAACTGCCAAAATGTTAGAAGTGTTTTCAGGTTTTTCCTGAGCCTGTGACTTATAGGGGTATGTTGTTCACTCTTCACCACCAAGAGATTTAAGATATGATATATGAAATATTATTTGAGTCTGGGTCAGTCTTGCACCCATTTTCAGTCTGATGTGAATTCCAGACCCAGCTTTAATCACAGGTTGTGAGCCCTGTGGGGAGAACCAGGATGGGCTGGACTAGAAGAGGCTTTTCTCTGAGGTCCTAAATGGTTACCGGGGCCCCCTCTTTCCTGTTGTGGTTAATAAACAAGCACCTCTTTCAGCAAAAGTGTTACAGTACCATTTTCCTACACTGGCATCCTCTTAAGGAATTAAAACCTTCAGGTATCTCAGTTCTGAAGGTGTTTGCAATGCTTTTGCCTTTATGGGCAAAGTGGTCATGGCAAAGAAGTGTTTGGTGCAGAACATTGGCTAAAATGCTTTTGTCTCTGTGTTCAGGAGGTCACTCTCAATGGCCATGATGGTTTTTCTGGCTTTCAACACCTGTAAAGTCATTTTTATCCTGCTGATCTAGTTAGATCATCCCAAGGCTCACTCCTGTGGGCTTGGTTTGGTATGTGCCTGCAAAACATTCACAATAGTGATTTGTACCATGGATTACTGTTCTGCAAGGGCTTTGACCAAAGCCTTTGAGCACTTTGCCTCTGAGAAACTCAAGGTAAGAACACAACCAAAGTGGCAGGAGGTGGGTGGCTGGGGGATCACAGGATAATGCAAGTGGGGAAGGGACCTCTGGAGGCCTCTGGCTCAGGCTCCTGCTCAAAGCAAGGTCAGCAATGAGGTCACTGCAGCAAACCCAGGCAGGCAGCAGCATCTTTTTTCAGAAATCTGCTGTTTGAACATGAAGCTGCCCTTTGCTTTGTATCCCCACTGTAGTCCCTCACCTGTTTCCTGTTTGCAGCCTGATTCTGCAGCAGCCCCAGCAGAGTTCAGGTGTTTTAAGCTTTTTGTCTATGTGGACACTTGAATTATTTACTCTGGTTGGGCTTGGTATCTTTGATACTCATTGCTGGTCCAGAGGTGGGGTGACTCATCTTCAAGCTGTGTCAAAAGGAAAGGAAATCCTACTGCTCTTGCCCATCATGGTTAATATGAAAGTTGTGCTTCACAATCTGTTTTGCTTCCTAAACCCTCTGACGGTGGCAAAATATGTCCAGTGAATTTCTTGGCTTCCCTTTCATTTATCTACACACCTCAGGAAGATAAACATGAGATATTAAAAGGCTTCAGGCCAGTTTGGCATTAAGATTTAAGAAGGGAGAAGAAGACAAAAGAGTTTGATGTTGAAGGTACCACATGCCACAGCTTCGTAGCATTGAAGGGTCCTTCACTCCTAGAACATCCTGAGTTGGAAGGGACCTACAGGGATCATCGAGACCATGAGTACCAATCCCAGCTCCATTTCTGGGGATCCCTCACCACCTTTGCTGGTGCAACTCTTCCAGCATTTTCTGTAAAAAACCTGCATTTTTAAAGCCAAAATTACAATTCTGAGAGGAAAACTAAGGGAAGGAGGGAGACAAGTTCTGTTGCATTCCCTTTCCTATTAGTTATATTCTTCCTTTATCCCTCCTTTTCTCCCCCTTCTTCCACGTGTTCTTGGCAGTCCCTGCAGGAGATTATCCATTTGAATGGGAGCAAGTGCCACTTGGAGGAAATTGTGAAGGATTTCAACCATGATCATGGCAAAAGAGCTGAGGTGTTAAATTCAAACCTGCTTGATTTGCAGAGCCAGGTGCTGATCCGTGGGGCTCCCTGCTCCAGATAGAACCATTCCTGCTTCCCATGTGGAGTGATGGACTTTGCAGCATCGGCCACCATGCAGGGGAAAAGCCTCTGCTGGTACTTTTGGCAGCTCTGTGAAAAAACTCAGCAATAAGAATTGCTCATGGAAGGAAAATTAAAAGAATCAGCCCCACGGAAAAAAAAACCAAAAAACTCTGCTGAGAGAAATTGATACAAATGATGCTGTAAGAGGTGAGTCTATCATTCAGGCTTTTTTAGCCACACTAGAGCAGGGAGCCTCCTAATGAAACACATTTTAAAGTGATGAAAGCAAACCCCTCAGAACAGAAGTACAGAAATACAGAAGTACCTGGAAAAAATTCAGTGGGAGATTTTCTTGAGAAAGGCATAGTGAATTAAAAGAAATTTTTAATACTTTTTACCAAAAGTATAGTCATCACATGGGAAGGGGACATCAGGAGAAGTGGTAGAGTGGCCTGGGTTGGGGACAGGTAGAGGGGAAGGCTCCAGCTGCAAAGGTGGACACAGGTGAGCCCAAGAATATTTTTTAACAGGCTTGGAGCCAGAGGTGGTTTTAACCCCTGGTTATTTTAATGAAACTGAACCACCTGCTGCTGAGCCCTGCCTGAGAGGCAGCTGAACCTTTGGCATCTGAGGTAGGAAGCTTTGGTCTGTGCTGGGAAGAAATCTTTCCTTCTGTGAGAGTGCCAGCTGTGCAGGTTACCAACATTCATCCTTGGAGCTGTTAGGGCAGGCTCTGATTTGGCAGCCCCTGCAGAACAGATATTCCCCTGAATTCCCCTGCAGAGACACTGATGTAGCCCAGCTCTGATTCAGCTCACACCAAGTTAAGGCCACTTTGTACTTTTTCTAAAAAAACATCAGGCAGAAGTTCCAGGCAGTTCAGGAAAGGCTGATAATGCCCAGCGCAAGAGAAAATTTTGTCCCTAAGGACCAAAAATTTGTTATGAACAGTGCAGAAAGAGTATGAGAATGTTCCTGTCTTCTTTCCCTAGTACTGGGAATACTCCTATCTGGATGCTTGCTCCCTCCTTGAAGAACAATGATAATAGGCTGGTGAAGAGGCCTTCACCTGCCATCCAGTCTGCTCTAAGCCAAGTACCTTCTAGAAAATAATGCCATGACTTGGTAGATTTATTCATGGACCAATGTCCATAGGGGCTGATTCCCTTTGGGAATCCTTGCACCACCTCTTCTGCACCTGGACACCCAATTTGAGAAGTAAGCTGGGTGGGAAGGGAGGTGCAAATTAGTTTTACAAACAGAATGATTTTCACTCATTCTGAAGCTCTGGAGCTTTCAAAAAGCTTCATGAGATCAATTCCTTACACAACTCCATCTGACACTCTTTCCACTTGGACATTTTGCCCTCTCTTTTTCCCATAAAATTTCCTTGTATTTCTGTTCCCTTAACCCCATTTTATTTTCCTCTCAAGGCTCTGCCATGTGCATTCTTCCTGCTGACATGGCAAGTTTTTCCTTCTCCACTGAGAAATGACTCATTTGTTACAGTGGGGGTCCCAGCTCTTCCCCTACTGTGTACAGATGCCCTTTGAGTCGAGCTTTGAATGAGCTTCATGAACAATAACACAAAAATAACCCAGTGATGTGATTTGACTTTGGCTCTTGGAAGCCTATAAATTGTCTTAAGCACAATTGATTAAAGGAGTGCACCGTGGAGAGGAGCACATGTGTGCCAAGCCAGAAATAGGCTCTGTGCAACCTGCTTGCAAGACTTTTCCACCCAGGCAAGTGGGGAAAGTAGGTCATTTTGGTGACATGTGGAGGCTTGGGCAAGGCACCTGTCACTCTGAGAGCTCGGAGATATCTGTATCAATGCCAGGAAGGTGTCAGAGTCCAGATGGCTCATGCCCAGCAGGGGATGGCACAGCCAGAGGAGGAGGGTGATGATGGATACAGAGCAGCCTGGGCTATCTTGGTTTGGAAAGACAGGTGTCTGCCAGGGAAAGCTGGAGCTTCCCTTGGAATGGAGAATGTAAACTCCCTCCCTACACATTATTGTAATTTGAAATTAAGGGGCTTTCAGACAAAGATATAGGAATAGGAATAACATTTCTTTACTAGGAAAAATAAAAAGTACAAATGTAGTAGTAGTAGTACAAAGAAACTCCAAGCAAACAAACAAACAAAAAATCCTAGAAACACTGACAGAGTCAGAACACAACCTGACACCCTGTTGTTCAGGGTGTTGGTTGCAGTCCAGTCAAGTCCTCCTGCAGTGGCAGATGTGGTTCTGTTGGAGCAGAGATGATCCTGGAGCAGGGTGCAGTTTCCTCTGAAGGTCCAGTGGAGGTGAGATGGGTCTGGTCTCCTCTGGGAATGCAGTGCACACAGGCTGTGCTGCTGTTCTGAATCCCAGCTTTTATCCAGGCAGGAATGCTGGGCTCCTCCCCTGGGTGGAGCCTCTCCCAGTGGGATGATGGAATTGTCTCAGCCCTGCAGTGAGCCTGGATGGCCCCTGAACAGCAGATATCCCCTGTAGAGAGGACAGGTCCTGGAAGGGATAAAGAACACTCCCCCACATGGTTTAACAGCTGCCCATTAGCAGAAGACACCTGCCCTCTCCCCCTGGAGTAATGAGGAATGAAACACCTCCCAACCAGTTTCAAGAGATGGGAATAGAATACATCTTGCATTGACCCCAAGACAGGGCTCAGGCTGCAGACACCTTCCTGCTGAGCGTGGCACAGGGCAGGGCAGACCCACACCAGAAGAGAATGTCTGGAGCTCAGCTGCCACAGGGAGGAGTGGATGTCTTGGATTGACAATCTGTTTTCCATTCAGGAGGTGTGTGCAGGTGGTTGGGGGTGGTTGGCTGGGCAGCCCCACTGGGGTAACCAAGCCTGGGGCTGTGCTGCCTCTCTGGGCTGGAGCAAGGGTGCTGAGAGGAAGAGAAACTCAGCAGTCCTGGCTTTGCCTCTTGTCCATGGCCTTGCCCACACCTCATGGACAGAGGAATGACAAGGATCAGCCCATGAAGATGGGGAATCCACTGAGGTGGATAAATTTTCCCCACAGGATCTGCTCTGTGCCATGGAGATATGAGTTTTAAAAGCCTAAAGCAGCTCATTTGTAAGCAACACTTGAGTCTCACTGGATGCATTCTCATAGATGCTTTGGGGTTAATTTTTCCTCTTCTGCTTCTCCCCTGCTATTCATCAGTGGCCATCAGACAATGAACCAGTCTTATTTATTTATTTATTTATTTATTTATTTATTTATTTATTTAATTTTACCTTTCTGATTATCTCTTTTCAACCATTAAGCCTTTTTTGTTTATTTCTTTGTGTTTTATTTTTGGTTTTGGGTTTTCTTTTTCTTTCTTTTTTTTTTTTTTTTTTTTTTTTTTTGAGAGGGGAAATGTTTCCTTTCATGAGTTGTACTTCATGAGACTAGTCAGTTCATAGATCACTTTTTTTTTGGTTGCAATGTCAAGTGTGTAAGTTCTTTGATTCCAGTAGTATCCTTCAGGCTGGAAGCTCAAGCAGGATGTGCATCTAAATGGGCAGTTTTAGCCCTGTCTGCTTCACCTGTGCCAGTCTTTCAGCTGCTCCTGCATCTGATTTTGAAGGAGCTCTGGTTTGCTGATGATCTGATTTGATTCTGAACTCCCAGCAGTTAGTCCACCACCCTGTAGCATTTCCCAAATATCCTCTCTGTCCCCAAGCAGCTCCTCTCTGGAGTGCTACACAGGCCTTGCAGGGACTGAGGTAAGAGAAGAAAGAGTTCTCCCTGACAGCTAAAGTTCTTTTTTCCCCTCCTTTTTTTTTTTTTTTTTTTTTTTTTTTTTTTTTTTTTTTTTTTGTGGTGTTTAGTGACTGCTTGCTCTGCTAGTGGCGAATGGTGTAAATACCAGAGCAATGTCTCCCGTGTAAGAAAGCTGTGGGCGAGCCCCTCCTTGCCCTAGAGCTGCTTGCTGTTGCTTTGGCAGCATCTTTAGGAGCTGAATGTACAGCTGGTCTGGCACTACCAGAGCCTGTTACTGCAAAAATTGATCTTTTTTGTTCTAAAGTGCTTATTCTCAGGAACTTTACTGGATGTGCGTGTGTGAAACAGAACAGTAAAATTTGCCGGGCAAACTAGGCTTTAACCATCATCTCTGCAGATTCAAGGATTACTTATAGTCCTTTCCTTCATGCCCTGGTGAACACAGCAGAATTTGATAGAGACCAGATAAATTATGATGAATATAGCTGTACAAAAATGGGCTGGTTGCATCTCTGCCAATGTCATAGATCAAATTTGGTTCAGCGTTTCCATGTTTTGACTAAACTGAGATTCTGAAATATTGTGTCTGCTAATTGTGACTTAAATGCTTGAACTCAGTGGAAGCTTGGTGGCTGACTGTGATTAATTGTCATATTTTAGTGCCGTTGATGTTATGGACCATAAAGTTTGTTTCAACAAAATACCAGTGAAAGCAAAAGTTAAATGTATTAAAAGTCAGGAATGGTAAAAGGGTCTGGGCAGAACACCAAGCTTGGGACTGGCATTTTTTTTTCCCTTACTCTGCTGCTGAATAACTATAATACATTTCCTAGGGGGGTTTTTTTTTTTTTTTTTTTTTTTTTTTTTTTGCTTCCTCTACACTCAGCTCAGGAGAGGGACCATCTCTCCAAACCCACGTGAACGGTGCCTGGAGAAATGGGGCTGTGAATCCTGCAGTGTGTCTGCATGTTCCTGGAGTAAAGTCATGGCCATTCAGTCTCCCCACAAGCACATCTGAGATGTGCTCCTGTTGCAGAGCACACAGCAACTGAGCTGGGAGGGAAGACAGCTGGGGAAGGTCACGGGTGAAACTGGGAGCCAAGCAGGATGGTGATGGAACAGGCCACTGTCTGAAGCACTACTGGAAAAAGAGAGACACGGGCACAGTGGGACGTGTCCTAGGCAGGGACAACTGTCCCAAGTGTTGAAATGGGAACCTGTGAGGTTTTTATCTTCTTTTCTCTGTGTTAGAGCCGGGATTATACACAAGAGTTACAGTTTTTGTTTTTGGACTGTTTATTAATTCTTATCTATAGTACAGTCTCACGAGTTGTGAGCACTAACTAGCAAGGTAGAAAATGGGGGTGTCTCTAACTCTTTCCAAGGTTATTTAAGCATAAACTATCCAATAATGAGATGACACCTATATTATTTATACTTTTAGCCCAGTAATTGACCACACAAGACCTGCAATGCAAACCCTTTTCACCTAATTAGAAAAAAACACCTGAAACCAAGAAGAAGAAGGTGAAGAAGAAGGACTTGGACAACACCTTAAATTTTCCATATTGCCCCATATATATTACTATGTATGAAACCCTTAAATTTTAAGTTTTTCACCCTGTGAGATCACACAATACTATTCAAACTACACACCCACAACCCCAGTGCCATCACTCAACTTCAGAAGCCAGTTCCATGGCCTCAAGTCAAATGCTATCCTTGCTTGAGGGTCAGTGCCTTTTAGCACAGAAAGCCCAAAATCCTCAGTTTCCAGAATTCCAACAGTGACCAGTGCTGTTCTTGTGTCTGAAGACATAAAGACACCTGGGAGTTTCATGGTGAACACAGTGCAGCGTTTTGGGGGCCCAGACTCTGTCCAGGACTTCTCCCTGATATCCAATTTGGGTTGCCCAGCCTGATCTGCTGGCAGCCAGACAATAATCAGAGCCCATTCCTGCTGCTTCTTCCTGTATTAAACTCAAAATCACTTCCTTGGGATGCTGTGTCTCATCCTTTCAAGACTTTTTCTTTTCTTAGCAGTGAGAACACCTGCTCCAGGAGTGTGCTCACCTGTGCTCCCCTGCAGTTTCCTGCTGTATCTTGGGATGCATCAGGTTAAACACAACCCAAGTCTCATGGTGTCTTTAGGTGGAAAGGGGGCTTAATTGCCTTTTTTGTTAAGAGGAGAACATTTGAAGAACTCATTGATTTTACCAAATCTTAAGACTGCCTGTGGACTCCAGAATTCTTTAAAGACATCTCTCAGCATAATGTTTTAAAAGAGATTATCTCTAGTTGAATATCACTTATTTTGTTTATCTAGTGATAAAAACAACAGGGACCAATATGGGAGGTGGCTTGACCTTGGTTAGTGTTCTGTGCTGTGTTTTTTGCTTGTGCTGAGCATGGGGATTACAGATACTGACTTTGTCCAGCTGGGAGAGAGATGGGTCTGGCTGTGGCATGGATTGAGGTGATACGGATCAGAGAAAACTCCCTGGAGGGTACAGAGACTTTAAAGGAGAGACCAGATGCTGGCTGAGATGTCCCAAATTAGGCAGAAGGGCACAGAGTTTCATGGGTCCTGTGTGGTTTGTGCCCTCTCCACGAGGTTTTCTCATGTCCCAGAGCATCCCAAGGTACCAGTCTGGGTCATTAAATTGTGCCTTTGTGTCTCTTCATCTTTTGTACCACAGGTGTAGGGGTCTGCGTTTTGCTTCACCTTTAGCAGTCTGGTAAGTGGATAGACCCACCAAAATCTGTGTCCAGTGCTCATGAAATCTGCTTCTCTTTCCTCACAGCCAAGTCCTCTCTCCCCTACCAGTGAAGCTTTGAGAAGCTTTCAAGGCACTTCAGACAGGCTCTCTTGCTGTGTGCCCTTTTGAAGAAGGACACAAATTCCTAATTTGAGTGTAATCTCATCCCTTTGGTGCTGAGCAGAAAGCCATTAAGTATATCAGAGACATATTTTAGCTGTAAGAAGTCCTTAGCACGAGATCTTGGACAGTTTGATAGCTTAAGCAATTTCTAAATGCCTCTATATTTCTATTATTATTGTATCTTTCCCCAGTTGTTTTCACAGAAGATTTTTTAGGAGAAAATTGGCAATTAATTACAATAACAATGATGATGATTATTAGCTGTAATAAGAATAGTGATAGAACAGAGCTTACCACCCACATAGAACGCCACCAAACCTAGATGAATGAAATCACTACAGGAAATATATGAGTATTAAATTCATAAAGTGATTTCCTTCAGTGTTGCTATCACATCTTCTGGAGTAATCTGAGAAAATATATGTTTACGTGGCAGCTATAAATATTCATCTGCACAAGGAGATTTCGGTCCCTTGTCTCCTGCTATTGGTTTTTCCATTGCCAGGAATTTTGTTGTTTTCTTCCCCTCAAAGCTGAGTGTGAGAAGGCACCAGGTGCACAATAGCAAAGTTGGAGATAGCGCTGGCTAAAATTAAATTCACTCCCATTGAATCCTGATGAACATTTCTTATCTCCAGAGCCACTCCTGCAGAGAAATGTTTTTATAATCTATTTGGCCATTATGAGGAATAAAGAGGGCTCGTGGGCCTGTTTCATCCTGGAGTAAAGGATGTGGACATGTGCAGTGCCCTGCATGAGGTGCCCCAGATCCTGCTGCCTGGCTCTGAGCTCCTGAGTTAATGCAAACAACATTATGTTCCCTAAAGGAGTTTTATAGTTAGAAAGAGTTATATGGTAATAAGAGTTATATAGATGCAATACACCTGGGGTGTATAAAAATGCTCAAATTGCAACCCTTTCAAAGAAGTTATCATCCTTGGAAGTGGCTATAAACATGTGTGAGCAGGAACTGAGGACTGAAAGGGGAAAGAAATGTCAGCTGAAGTTTTCTCTTCCCACTTCCTCTGCCCCTTCCTGTGAAATTCAAAGTTATATCAAACCTATTGAAATAATTCAGAGCCCTGTATGATGGAGCAGTACCATCTTATGGGGAACCATAATCCTGGTAAGAAGCCATAACCATACAAATAACCCCTCTCACTCTCAAAATAAATTACCATAACAAAAAATAAAAAGCACGAAAAATCTATAAATGCAGCTCTACACACACAATATTTCATTTTTCTTTTAAGAAACATGTCAGGAACCCTACTGATGTTGCTTTAATTCATTTTATTATACATCTATTTATTTTCTAACCCTGTAAGGGTTAGAAAGTAAAAGAACATGTCCCTGTACTTTTATGTTTAAAAAGTTGGTTTCCATTCCACTTCTGCTTCCACTCTGCAATCTGTTTTTTTTTTTTTTTGAAAATCAAAGTAGATTAAAATATTTGCTTTCTTTGAAATTTTCCTGCTGGAAAAGAATTTAAAGGTGACAGCCAAAAAATATTTCATTGTAGAATGTCAATTCCTTTTGACAAAAACCTGTTCTCCAGCAGAAAAAATCTGATGCATATCCAGTCACCCTCACTTCACATAGCAGTGGAGCCATGTAATCTTTCATATGAAGTTAATTCCAGAGACAAATTTTCTCAGCCATTCCAGAAGAATCAACATGGCAAGGTCTTCACATAAACCCAAAGCAAGATTTTAATGGAAACCATCAGATAAGCATAAACCTTTCTTCTTTTAACATCCATGTGCATACAAACCTCACTGATCTGCACAAGCAAGCTGGAAAACCTCCTTCCCAAAAGGCACACTGATGGTAGTTGTGAAAAGAGAGGGTTTTTTTTCCCAGTGTAACTCAAATGACTCATTTCCACTTAGGTTTGAGAAAAAAAAATAAAACTAAAACAATTTATCATAATGATCTCCCTTTGAGGTGAGTTTTATATCATACTTAAAACACATTCAAGGCACATGATGTTGATGAGCTCACAGGGTGTCTGAATTCCTGCTTTTTTCATGTTTCTTAACCCAGTGACACAAATGATGGATGGTTTCCAAATTCACAGGGACCTGTGGGAGGTATTTTTACCAAGGTACAAGAAACAAAGCAGCTGTAGACATGAATTGCTTGCAAAACTGGTTGCATGTATATTAACGGTAATTATTATGAATGACTTTTGTATAAATGGTAATAAAAAGTTAAAAATGAAGTGAGTGCTGTTTTTTGAGAAACAATTCAGTTCCTCTTCTTTCATGAAGTTAAAAACACGTTTGCCAGGCTGATAGCTTTGAAACCCACAGAATCATTTCAGGGGAGCTGTGCTTGCACAGCAACAAAAATAAGCAAAATTCGAGCTACCTATTTTTATTGCTGAAATCAAAGTCTCTTTCAACTCTCTCAGAAGCCTGGCAGGCTGGATGGAAGATGAATGACAGCCGTGGGGGAACTGCTCCAGAGTATTGTTCTTAACAACCCTTTTACCTCTGAACCAGATAGAGCAATATCCATGAATTGACTGCTCATGCTGTGACTCAGCAGTAAATTCAGGCTACCATATTCCTTTGATTTAGCATAACTACAGTTGCGTTTATGGCATAAAACATTGAGTTATAATGCCATTTTTAACCTTGCTCACTGATTTCTAACCATGTCAAGTTGAAAGTGGTTATCTTGTGAACAAACTAAGAATTGTAGATGTCAAATAGTTTCTGTGATAAAAACTTATTCCCAGCTTAACCAATGAATGCACCTCAAGGCTTTTTACCCTGTTGCCTTATCAAGGGAAGCCCAAATAACATTTGTTGAAGATAAGTAATTTGTACATCTCCATCCATACTGATCACCAGAGCTTCCTTCTCATGTAACTCCTGATACAATTCTTCAAATGAAAGCCCTTCCAGGCAGGAAACACACCAACCTTTAGATGTATTTTAATACATCAGCATTGAAATTGATCATCTGCTTTGCCTTTGGAAGGAGCTGGAGGGCACAGTGCAGGAGAAATGTGAAAATAATCCCCTGACTCTGGCTGGAGCAGTCCTGGTGCTGCAGGACCACTGAGAGCAGCGTGGGGCTGTTGTGGGAAATGGATTTGTAGAGAATTCTCAAAGCCTGACAGAAGGCTCACACAGTCTTGTGCATCTGTATGCAAACCCTGAGATAAAGTGTGCTGACTGAGAAAGGCCATGGAATAGGACAGGCGTTGTTGAGAGAAAAATGGAACTGCAAACAAGTTTCAAATTACGACCTTGCAAATAGACTAGATATTTTGGAGAAATAGAACAATGAAAGATGTGTTGTAGTAGGACCCATGTTGGGTATTTTAACAGATGATTGTCTTAGAAGCATTAGCAGCATTATGTGGCAAAAGCTGATAGGCCAAAACACGCTTATGATGCATTGTAATTAGGAAATAGTTTGGCTTCTGATTTTAATGGCGTGAATAGTAACAACAATTGTACCATCTCACCCTTCTCAGGAGACTGAAAATGGAATAAAATCCTTTAAAACACCTCTCAGGAGCCCCATCTCTGGGTCAGAAAAAGAGTTTATCCAACAGCGGTGAAATGCTGCTCAAATTGTACAGCTCTCAGCACGCCAGTGTGAGCACTTCAGTGGGATTTATCTGGGCCAAAACAAGTTGGATATCTGTGAAATCAAGGTGAGATTATCCCAAGAATGGCCCTTGGTATTCCCCAAATTTACCCAACTCTGTCTTCGCTTTCTGAGCCTAAGAGCTTTCATCTAAACTTCACAGGGCTCTTGTTGGGAGACTGAGGGGGGATTATTTTTTATGGTTTTGGGGAGCAGGCCCTTGCTCTGTTTTTGCTGTGTGTAGCCAGCCCATTTTCATTTTCAGAAGGAACAGTAATGATGGATCTGGGGTGTTAAAATTGACACTTGGGGTTTTAGTTTTGTATTCTGGAGCCTCCCTCTCTGGTCACTGAGTTCTTTGTGCAATAGTCAGGAGCACTGTTACAGATCTAGCCAAAACACAAATAAAGCTGCCTGGATGGGGGCAAGGGAAACTACTCTTCCTTGCAGTTATGGGTTCTTCTATCTCAGGAAATTAAACTGGTTTGCAGAAGTGTCTTTCAGCACTTTGGAAAAATCCACCCTGCTGGCTCTTACCTGGAGAGGGTTACTGGGCTGGTGTTGAGTGAGGGTGGAAGATATAAACTGATGGCAAAGTCTCCTGGCAGTGGCCAAGGCTCAGACAGCCAGTGCTGGAGCTGGCCCTGCTCCAAAGTGCTGTGGTACAAAGGCATAGACCCAAGGGACAAGAAAGAGAAGATTTGCTCTTGGTCATGCTCTGCTCTGTCTCAGCAGACAGCTGGAACCTTCCCTGCTGGGATGTCTCAACAGGAAAGTCATCTGTGCCATGAGCTTTCTGGGCTCAGCTGCAGGGCCAGCCTTGGGCCTTTCCTCCCTTCTGCATCTGCTGCCAGGGCTTCCCAGCAGTGTCCCTGTAGCTCCATTCCAGCTGCAGCAACTCCATCCAAGAGGCAGAGATGCCTTGGAGAGCCTACCTAGAACAGAAGTTAGACAGAGTTAGAAAATATTTATTAAAAAGGCCTTCAAAGGATACACCTTGGGCAGCACAAGAGCCTGGCTGAGGCTACACCCAAGATGGATCACAGTCATGAGTTTTTCAGGCAGATATAAGCTTGGTCTATTTGCGTATCAGGGGTTAATTGTCCAATTACAGCTTCAGGTAATGAAGTCACACTCCCTCAGTTTGCTCCCCTCAATTCACTTTTGTTTATATTTTTCAGGCCTGAGGCTGAGATGATGACCTTGGTTCCCACCTGGGAAAGGATTGTTTTGTCCAAACTGTGAAGAGAACTTCAACACTCTGTATGAAGTTCAAAGTTTTACACTAATGCAGTACAGGATCTGAAAAAATATAAAAGCTAAAACTTAAGGCGTCAGCAGGAATGAGGTACCTGGGAAGAAGGAGGACACATCCCTGGATAGGGAAAGCTTCCAAGCAGGAAGGTTTAACTTCTTTCCCCTTCTCCACTGCTCGTTGAGCTGTGAGGAGGAACCACCTCGCAATAAATTCAACATAGCAAAGAGGCAAAAGGTCCCAGCCTCCCATTTCTCTAATGCAGAGCAAACATAAAAAAAGATGGGCAGGGAGATGTGAAGGGAAAACTCCTGGTTTATGTCTGCTTGTATGCAAGTTTCTTTTTCCTCTTCTAAACTACACCTGATATATTTTTATTGGACCAAGATGTAAAACCTGAATTCGATTGCAGCCATGATTTCTGACCCACTAAGTGTTACTGAGAATTATCTCTTGAGGCAGAGTAACTATTTAATATTGCACATCCCTTGTGTTCAGTCATGAAAGCTGCCTACAGGGTCTAACATTTCTAAATTGAGTGATTATCTATTGGTAATTGCACTCTCTAGACAGACCTGGGGAACAGACATATGGTTAGAAGAATAGCTCCATTTTTTTCTCCTTCCTTTTCTTTGGCTGCTCACTGCTAACGACAGCACTTCAGCTGTTTCCAGGCTCTGAATAATGTTGTAAAATCTGAAGGAGTCAGGAAAAAAAATTTCACAAACAGCAGCTTCCCTTGGCAGAAATGTTGTTACCCCTGTCACTTCAAGGTACTTTTATGCCACACAGCCAAGCTGAGTAGAGGAGAAGTCCACACACCAAAGACTAAAATCAAACTGTTTTTTTCTTTACTGGCTCTGCTAGGTTGGTGCTCTGTTATCTGGACATGCCTCATTTCCAGTAGGAATCTCTGCAGGAAGAAATGTGTATGACTTGACCTTTGCACCCTGACTTTGTTTGCTGAGTCTTGCCTCTTCATCTTGCAAACAGGAATTAGAAACAGCCTTTACACCCTGAAAAGTCCTACTGTGTTTATAAAACCCCTGATTTCAGCATGACAGAAATGTGGATCTCAAAATGTGAACTAAGGCAGTGTGGCTCCTGTGGTAGCTGCTGACCACAGTGAAGAGTGGTGGCAAAAGCTGTTGTATGAAAGGGTAAATCTTTGATAATGTATCTTCTAAATATAAGTGGAAAATTCCAGACAGCTCCCATAGACTTACCCAAGACTTCAGCTCCAAGAGAATTTGCAAGTTCTCTGCTAATTATCAATGCTCAAGTACTTGTTAGTGGCTGTGGTGATTCTACTTTGAGATCCAAATACTTTCATGGCCTGACTGAATGCATGGAAAATCTGGAACTAATATGCATATGGGTCTATGAAGTCAGAGCCTAAAGCTTTGTACCCACTGAAGCTGTGATAACCTCACAGCTCCTGCTCAAGAAAGCATTTTGAGGCATCACCAACCCTGTTCCCTGAGGCCATGATTATGGCAAGTCCCTTGAAGTTTAAGACACCTTCTGAAGTTGTCACTGAAGTGATGCAGTGAGGGATGAAGGAACACAAGGAGGTCAATTGGTGTGGATAAGGATGTTGCAGTCAGTACTGCAGCAAGGGAAAGTTTCTCTCCCAAATGCAGTTTGGCTGGAGATGTACAAAGCATCAGAACCTGAATCAAGATCTGTGAACTGCTGGCTGTCCCTGGGGTCTTGGACAGCTGCATGCTGCTCTCTGTGGTGTGCACGTGGCTTTGTGCCCTAAAGGGATCTTAACAGAGTGTGAAAATCCACTCTGTGGAACCTCTTAAACTCTCACTGCAGTGGCCTTTCCCTGCCACTAGATCTTGCAGATCACCTACTTGTCCCTCCATGACATATGACCTTTCTTTATTTCTCCAAGGTGACCTTTGAGACAGGGAGCTGCTTCCACAGGACCAGTGGTTGTTTAGTGTTGTGCTTCTGAATTTCAGCATGACAGTGTTTTGTTCTCATTAAAGGATGAGAAACAGATGTTTGGATTGGGAAAAGGCTTTTAATTATGAAGAATATTCTTGCTGACTGGTTGTTCTGTGGTTAGATGGGTCTGTTATCATGTTCCTGAGCTCTGTAAATAAACAACACCCAAACATTCAATATTAATTAGAGATGTTACATAGGCATATGCTAATATTGAAGCACCTTGACATGTTCACAGATTGCACAGCTGGAAATAATGGTGAATTTTTAAGAAATACCGTCCCAGTTAGAATTCTCTGTAGGAAAAAAACCCTAACAAAACATCACTGTTGGAATTCCTGACTCTTTCCTGCTCCAAGGTCAGGGTGAATAAAATTCAGGAGCTGTTGTTTTTGAAGTCTCACTCTGAAGTTTATTATCCTTATCTATTACAAACTCACGAGATGTGAGCTCTAACAAGTCGAGAAAGTGAGCTAAAATGGTGTCTGTTCAAGGCTATTTAAGTCCCAATTATCCAATAAGCAGTTGACATCTATATTATTTATGCTTCTTAGCCAATTGTGATCACCCAAAACCTGCAATGGGAACCTCTTTCACCCAATTACAGAAAGCCCAGATTAATGAAGAAGGAAGAAGAAGGTGCAAAAAAGACAACTAATCCACACCCAGAATTCTCCATCTTGGCTCCCATATATCGCCATACGCTAAAATCCCAAATCCAAGTTTTCACCCTGTGGGATCACACAGTGCTATCCAAACGACACCCCCATGATCCCAGTACTATCACTCATTTTTGGAAGCCTGTTTTAAGGCCCGAGGTCAAATGCAGTGCTTGCCTAAAGTTCTGTACCTGTCAGCACAGAGAGTCCAAAATTCTCAGCATCCAGAGTTCCCATACATCACCACTGCCAAAAACCCAAAACCAAACAAAAACTTTGAGGTGGCAGGCAAACTTCCATGGACAGAAACTGATCTGCAGAAGCTGATCAGACATTCAGTTGCTTGGCCTGATGACAGAGTGTGTGCCCAACAAGTGAGCTCTGTGTCCCAAAGCAGATGTCTCAAGAGGTTTCTGTTTCTGTGCAACCCATCCCCCTGGCAAGGGATCAGAGAGCTGTGGAGCTTCTGAAACCGCCACAGGTGGCTCTGACCTGGTGCACCTGAGCCCTCTGTTCACAGCCATCCTCTGCACTGGAGTCACACCCTGTGCCCCAGAGCATCCAAACACTCCCTGAGCTCTGCCAGGCTGGGGCTGTGACCACTGCCCTGGGGAGCCTGTTCAGGGCCCAGCCACCCTCTGGGGGAAGAACCTTTTCCTGATATCCAACCTAAACCTCCCCTCACAATCCCCTTGTGTCCTGTCACCACAGAGGAGAGATCACTGTTCTCACCCTCTGTACAGAGACTTGGTGGCCTTGAGATGCCTGAGTCTCCCCTGGGTGTTTCCAACCTTGTTCCTTCTAATTTTTGGACAGCTCTCATGTCTTAGTCTTGTGACATGCTCTAGTATAATAGGAGGGAAATCATCATCTAGGTTTCAAGATCTGTGAAGATTCCAAACCTCTGGTGAAAGGAAGGGAGAAATGCATGGACATGTGTCTTTAGAGTTAATCCTTCAACTGAAATTCAGCCACTAGTCAAAACCCAAAAAATATTCTGGGAGCTGAAGTTAGAATCATTTTAATCACTCCAATGTGTACTTTGTTCCAAAGAGCTTTGCTGAAGTGGCTGAAGCCTGCACAGATGGATGAGGAGCAGAATCAGTCAGCAGCCCACCTGTGAGGAGAAGCAGCAGCCCCTGAATTATAGGGAATTACAGAAGGACTTGAGTAATCACACTGTGGGACTGAAATCAAGGGTTTCACGGGGAGTGGGAAGGGTTGTCAACCTTCCAGGACTCTCACCAGGGTAAATGGTTGCAACAGCTTGAGTTTTTCCTTAAGCAGGAGGTTATTAGAAGGGCAATTATTACAGCAGGCTGATTCCTTGGCCCTTTGCAGGGTGGTCTGCTGAGAGCTGGCAACTTGGTTTTTGCTTTACAGATGGATTTTCAAGCACATGAACCTGTGGCTCAGATGGCCAAGGGTGGCAGAGCTGGCACAGTTAAATCTGAATTTCTCTTTCTTTTCAGGCACTGCAACCACAAGACACAACACATACAGCATCAGCAGTGAGCCTGAGCAGCCTGGTTTATGTTGTGGCTTGTCCCTGGGTTAGGTGGGCTGGTGACTTTATAGTGTCATCCTAGAGTGTGTTTGATGGCTGTGATCTGGAAGTGTGGACCTGATTCAGCCTCTGCCTCTAAAACAAGCACTTCCATGCTGTCTGAGACTCCTTCCAATTCCTCCCCACACCACATCATTCTTCTCCTTGGCAGTCTTGTACAAGCTAAGGACTGAGAGGAAGCAAAAACCTATCTAGCAAAGACAAATAAATGAACAATGCACACGAAGGCAGCTTGCCTTGAAACTTAAATTGGTTGCTAACTTTCTTCTGGTTTTGGCAGGGAAACAGATTATTTCCAGTGCCCCAGCCTTAGGAGCTTGGCTGCTTTTCAGTATCTGACTAGGGCTTCAATGTTGGGAATTTTATTGTCTTCAGCACCTGCAAAGGCAAAGCTAATAAGTTATCGAAGTTTCAAGGTAAAGTTAGATGCTGTTTGGTTTGTTAATTGAATATTTAGCCTGACTTGCTAAGGAGGCAAAGCTTGCTGAGTGTTTGTATATGTTTTGCCATTAAATTTTAAACCAAAAATTGAATAGGAATGGTACCCAAAAGGTATAAGAAGTGCCCAGTTAGAGATGAGAACTCATTTGTAGTCTCCAGAACAGGAGAAAAAAATGCAGTGTGAGGGCTTTGAGTATTCCTGGGCAAATCCACATAGAATTTCACTGCCTGAAGGTCCAATCCACAAGAGAGTGAGAGTGCACTGAGCTTGCACCATGTCCTGTTGCATTTTAAGATTTTTCATGAGCCATTTCAGTTGCAGGCTAAATGATTTTGATCCTTGTCATGTCAAAACTCTCATGATTCCCATGTGAGGGCTGAGGGGCCACATCATCTTCCCATTCATTCAATTAAAAGAAATATTTTTGCCTGCTTTTTTTGCATGCATTAGACAATCGTATCTTGTGAGACAAAGAGAAACTTATGTAGAAGAAGGGCACTAGAACCAATGACACACTTACCTGCAATTTTTCCTACCTCTTGCAACAAAAAGAAATCCTCCTAAAATAGTTACTATTGAGCTAAGAAGAAATCAATTCCCACAAGTAATAAATACCAGGCACTCAGCTCACCAGGGCCTTTACAGTTTGTTTCTATTCACATTGTCATATGCAAGGTGTTGGGCTGTTCTGCAGGAATCAGGATGAAAGAGCTGGATGGAATGAAAGTTGATTAAAGACAATTCAAAACGTTTAGAATAAAAATCCTCACAAATTCTTCTGAGGAGGGTCACACAAAGCGTAGTGGGTTCAGTTGCTTTTATTCTTGTGAACATGGTCCTGGATCAACAAAGAATTATGCATGCACCTGGCTTTGCAGGCAGAATAAATTTCCACTGCCTGTGCATTTAAAACTCATTAGCCTTCAGGGGGGCTCCGCCCAGAGCATTGAGTTAATCACATGTCACTGAAGATTTTCAGAAAAGGGTCTAAGGGTGGCTGCAACAGTGAGTTGGGCTGAGAGTCCCCCTCCTTCAACTACTTCTGCAGAATCTGTGCTTCTAGGGCAACTTTTGAGCACTATTAGAGGAGAAGAGGTATTTCACCTTCTGGCATGGCTGCTCAGGCCATCAAGAGTTATCTTTCTCCTTACACTAAAGAGATGCCAGTAAAATGCTTGGGAATAGATTCTGGGTCTGTGACAGGAGGTAAAGCAATAAGAAAGACAGTAATTGAGGTTTTATGGGTCTGAAGACAAAAAACATCTTCTAAAGGGTTGTTCAAGGTACTGAACCAAGCAAGTTTTCTTGGTCTCTATGTATGATCCATCCCAGAGCAGCTGGGAGCAATGACTGCAGAAGCACTTAACAGTCAAAAGATCTTGATACATTGATTTCATGCTCTGTATTGTCAGTCCAAGCCTTGCAGCTAGACTCAGCCTTGGGGTTTATTTTTAACTCCTCCCATTCCTGTCAAAAGCCTGTGTATGACTCTTGACAGGCAGGAGAGTTTGGTGCCATTTGCTTTAGGCAGCAAAAATGGAGAAGCAATTCCAGCATTAACTTCCACAAAAATATCCATTTGCAGCTGCTCTGGCTGGGTAATTTTTCTGTGAGAGGAGGCTGATGTGGAATGCTCTGCAGGTCCCAACATAGAGGAGATGTGAGAGTGAGCTCTCCTTTCTCCCTGAGAAGGAGCAATGATCCCACGTTTCTCTTTTCTTTGGCTCACCCCCATGTGGGGGTGCAGGCAGCAGAGCTTCCAACTGTGCCAGGCACTGAGAGGAGGGAGGAATGGGATAAATGAGTCTGTGTGCCTCTCAGTGGACAAATTAAGTCAAATAAATATATAAATGTGTGATCCAAAACTCCCAACTCCCAGTTGTCCTTAAATCATCATCACTTTATTATTTTCTGAAATAAAGCTGTTTTTTGATAGTTGATGTGATGAGCTTCATGTCCTGTGCTGAATCAAAAGGACTGGACTGACAGATCATCCGCTTTGGAAACACATTTTGCACGTATTGATGTTTGTGGCTCCATGAACCTCCCAGTAAAATCTGCTGTAGAAAGCCTTTGGCCTTAATTTCTGCACAGAACAAATTCTGGTTCAGTGCCGACTTAAAGAAAAAACTTAAAAGCTCAGATGGAATCCAGACATGCCTTCTAAATAAATCCAGCTATCACGAGCAGACAAGCAACCACTTCCTTTTGATTGTAGCAATTAATAACTCACACCCTTTGTGAGTTTAGGATTAACGTCAGGGTTAACACCGAACACCAGCTCTCGTCTACAGAGCTCAGAAGCACAGGAATTTTGACACTGCATTGTAATTAGCCCGTGTGAGCAGCAGAGGGTAGTGTATTACACGGAATAACTTCCATCTGGACACCAGAAGCTATTTCGGAGCGTTTTTCAGAAAAGCAGGTTGATAGGAAGCATTTAAAGTGAGAGCAGGACGTCCCCTCTGTGCTGCAGTCCTGTGTAGAAGGGTGGCTCTGTGTGAGCCCTGGCTGCTGCATTGTTCAAAGGTGAATTAAAAGTGATATTTATTTGGGTGCTGGAGGTTTACCTGTGGTTAAGTGCTTCAAACTTCTGTGTTGCACCAAGGTCTGATGTTGGGTTTGAAGTTTGATTTCCAGGTGTCCAGGCAAAGGTATTCCAGGATTGTATCTCAGCTGTGTCCCCTTCACGCTGGGGAGAGGCTTGAACACGCCCTGTGCTCCTCTCACACAATTTACCTTGCAGGGGGGTCAGAGCCCCCTCCGAGGTCACCAAGGTTGCTCAGCCTGGGCCATCAGGGCTGTAGAGCTCACACAAAATCATGGAATCATTAAAGTTAGAAAAGACTCCAGCGTTGAGTCCAACCATTAAGCCAGTACTGTCACAATGGACACGATCAGAAGAGACACAGGCTCCTTTCCAAAGTGCTCAGTGGGTTCCCCCTTTATTGTGGATGAGCTTCTCTTTACACAGAATGTCAGAGGCCAATTTGATTGGTAACACAAAGGTAAACTTTTCAATCAATTGGTCAACCCAGAGGGACATCAGAAGAAGGTTCCTCCTATAAGAAAGAATGTAAACATCCTTATATTTACAAAACATTGTTCTTCTGTTTACCAGAAGAGTGTCTGGGAAAGAACCCTTCCAAGATCAAAACATCCCAGGCATGAAACTCAAGACTACAGGTACCACCGTGTTCACCACTAGATCATGATCCCAAATGCCATACTGAACATCTTTTGAACGCTTCCAGGGATGCTGATTCCAGCCACTGCCTGGGGCAGCCTGCTCCAGCGCCTGACTGCCCCTTTCAGTGAAGAGATTTTTCCTAATACCCAATCTAAACCTTCTCTGGAGCAACTTGGGGCCATTTCCCCTCATTCTGTCTGTTGTTACCTGAGAAAACAGACTGACCCCCATCTGGCTCTTTTCCCTTCTCTGGACATGAAAAGATCCAGCTGTTGCTCAGTGCAAAAGGAGCTTTAAAGAGTTCAGTCCCATGGGGGTTCAGAAAACGTCTACCTGAATGTAGTCTGGGTTAAATTCTGTGAGGACAATCAATGTACCGCCCTCTTCCCTCCTTCCATCTGCACTGAGATGACTTCCTCTGGCTCTGAAGAGCAAATCTCTGCCTTCCCAAGCTGCTCCTGCTTTTCCAAGAGTGTTTGAAGAATTAAAGTGGTGTACAAGCCTCCTTGTGTTGCCGTTCCACCTCTACACCTCTCAAGGCTCAGGATAAATTGTAGCAGTCCCAGTGAAGAACACCTCACCTCGTCACCTCAAAGCCTCTGGAAAGGAGAGCTCCAAACAGGTCCTCAGTGACTGCAAAATTTCTCTGCCTTTCTTGAAACTTAAAGAGAAGGAAATTGTTAAGTGATGCTGAGGGAAGCTGCTAGAGAACAGCTGTGCTCTTTGAGATAATACATGTATGTTTGCACATTAATATTTACAGATATACTTAAATGTGAGAGTTTTACTTTTACTTTTGCTTTGTTTATTTTGCAAGGAAGTTCTTGTATAACAAACACTAAATGGAGTGTAGGCAAGAGCACAGAGGATTTTTTTAGGGATGCTGGGAAGGACTGTCATCACCTGCTTTCTCTCTTTCATTGATGCATCACAGTAAATATCCCACTAAGAGACATCTCTAGGCAGGATGGTCTTTCCTGCATCTCCTTTTGTATGGATGAGGTCAATGAAAAAGCTGTTCTTGACCTTTCTGGTTTCCTCTGGAAGATTTTAATGTTAATTTAAAAATTTCAGAAAAAAAGAGAAGATCTTAGGAATTACCTCTATCCCCTTTACAAAGAGACAGCTTGAATATGGACAAAATGGCATTTTGCAACACCATTTGGTTAGAAAACCCTTGCCAATTTCTGCTGGCAGTGACAATGGAAAGGAAGTCAAAGGGAAAAAGGAGTCAAAAGAAGTTAAGTGATGTTAAGGTGGATGTGGAAGATGGGATGTTCAAGCACTGGAGCCCCTCCTGGGCAGCCACCTGTGCCTGGATGGGTGGTGCTCAGCTAGAACCATGGCTCTCCCTGCTGCTGACTTTCTCCCTGACACAGAAATGAAAAATAATGTGATCTTTTTGTCTTAATAAAGTGGATTTGTCTCTCCCATTTCTTAATGAGGTTCTTGAACACCCGCCAAGATGCTCATAACAAGAAATGTTATGAAGTCCATTTCCTAAACGGTTTGGGGTTTAATTTGGTCCTTATGGCCCTGGGTAATTTAAAGACATTTGATCTGCTTAATCACAGTTATTTGTTTTATGGTCTGAGGCCTTTGGGTCTTGCAACAGTCATTCATCCATTTCTTGTGCTAAAATGCTACTTTCTATCCTTAATCATCATCTTGGTGATAAAGGTGATTTACAACTTTGCTTTTCCCTGTTCAGAGGGGGTTATGACAACTACAATCCCTCAGGTGTACTGCACCCTCCATCAAGCAAACCATTAATTCTAGCACAGCAAAGGTGTCAACCTAACTGGTTTGGAGGTCCTGAAACACGTGTACCTCCCTTTAGATAAATGGAGTCAATTAAATCTCCCATTAAGATCTCCTACTTCCACAGATGGTCTTTCTTTTTCTCATATGATAATCATATTAAAATTGCATGCAGAGCCATTTGTACATTTTAACATTAACATTTGCTGCTCCAAATCAGCTGGGGAAGAGGGAATTGTCACAGTTTTCATCAGCCTCTTCTGCTGTCATTGTAATCCTTCCAAAGGGAGCCACTGCAGCCTGAGTAATCAGCAGCTAAAATTTGTTTGCACGGGCAGGTGAGAAAAGTAAAACGGTAGATCCAGGACTTTCTGGGACTGCACTGTGAAATGGAAACATGATTTCTGAGAAACTATTTCTGAATGAAATTAAGAGGGCCAGGGGATGCTCTGCCCAGATGGGTCTTCTCAGATTCTGTTGAGCCAATACTTTCAGCAATTGAGAAAAACAAATCTGAGTCTTGGAGTTCTCTGCTGCCCTCGATTCTGGGCCTGGCCAGTGCTGAGTGCCCTCGATTTTCAGTTGTTGTGAAGACAGCATTGACAGTGTTGGAGACCACAGCAGAATGGGGTTGGGATTGGTCTTGTGTCAAGTTGTAAAAATAAACAGCACCTCCTACCCTCCTCTCAGAGAGCATGAAGCTCTGTCTTTAAGAGCTTTTCCCCCCTCTTCTTTAATCTCCAGCCAGGACTTGACTTAGTGGAAGTTGTTTGTAATTGCCAGTTTAAATATATTAATGGCCAATTTTCCAGCAATTTTTCTTTTTGTCAGTGTTTTCCTTCAGCTTCAGGGTGCTTTTCTCTGTCTCTCGTTATGAACCAAGAGGAATTAGGTCCCCTCAGCTCTCTTTGCTAGGCAGGGGAAGCCTCATTTCAGAAGAATCATTTTTCATCCACATCTCATCCTCTCACCAGTTTTCCACCACATTTCCCATTTCAGCCTTACCTTCTTCTAGATATAGAATAACTTAATTATTTGTTGTAAAATGGCTTTGCTATATTTTTACCTGTGCCTGGAAATACACAGGTGCCCACCTTGAGTTAAAAGAGGTCTTTCCACAGGGCTGGCAGGTGGATTTTGGGGTAGGGTACAGCTCAGCTGACTTCAGCTCTGTGTAGTAGCTGTGCCTCCATCTCACAAATGAACAAATGAACAAATGAAATTCATTGTGGAAAGACCTACCTGTCTATTTTATTGGCCATGAGGAACTTGAGTTTCATCCTTGCACATGCAAGGTCATCCATGGACTCCTGAACTTAGCAATTTGGAAAGAGGTAGAACAAATGCAGCTCTAACTCTCACCCACAGTTCTCAGTGATTTCATTATCTAGGAAAATATTCCATCTGTGGTACATCACATTCATCATTCCTAGTGGTTTTCTAGGAGAGGAATGCCCTGGATTTACAGCTCAAGGACAGAATCTTCATCAAAAATTAATAAAGATTTAGTTTTAATTCTCATTTATTTTACTTTACAACATTTGCAGACAATGAGTTTCACTGCTTTAATGAAACATGTCTTATTATAAACCTGTCAAGTCTGCTACAAAAAGAACACTGATTATTTTTTCAGTGCATTCCAAGGGGATTTATTTAATTTTTTGTGATCACTTACTTATAGTTTCTGCCACAGCTTTCAAAGCAATTAGGCTAGAGGAAATTCCTTTTGTATTGGCCCACTTGCAGCTAAAAGGTCTACACAGTAAGAATACATTGATGACAACCTCAACATCTCTTTTTGGTGCTGGGGAGAGAGGTGCTGGGTGCTCAATAACTTTTGTTTGTGAACTACCATTAAATATGGGACTGGAAACAAAGAAACTTGGATCTTGTAGTATTCCATTACACCCTCGGGCAGTTTCACAGCTCTGAGTCACTTTCTTCATTTGTGAAAGGAGAACATAATGGAAATTCAGGAATGTGCTAAAACTGATATGTATAAAACCAAGCAATATGGAGACAACTCTTCAGCCACTTCTGGAGCAGCTCCCACTAAATCCTATACAACAGAAATGTGTGAAATTTAATAAAAAAACTGTGCAGCAGTTTGGGACAGAGAAGGAAGAGGGGTTCAGAGGACTGAGTGTGGTACTTATTTTCTGTTTGTAGTGAACAGGCAAAGTGATGCAGTTGGAAATGGTGCCCATAAACACTCGTCAGGCTGACAAGCCATGGGAAATGTCCACATCTCATCTGATCTCATAAAGATCTCCCTGACCTTGGTACCCACCTGCAGTTGCTTGTTGGCTTCCCCTTTTTAGCGAGATTTTGTGGACAAAGCCGTAGCTCTCATTTTTTATTTTATTTTATTTTATTTTATTTTATTTTATTTTATTTTATTTTATTTTTTAAATTATAGAAAACTGGCCTTTTTTTTTTTTTTTCATTTAAAAAGAGAGCAGGTATCAGTGATGTCTGCCTGTGCATGAGAGCCCAATAATAGTTTTGGTCCAGAAGTAGTATATTGTTTTGTGGTAATTTTCTTTTAAGCCTCAAGGGTTGAAACTTGCATTTTCTTTGCTTCCCAAGCCCCTGGCAGAGGGAGTTTGAACCCACAGCTGTGGTGTGGCCGTGTCACCTGAGCCCTAGTGGGTGAGAGGAGATGGGTTGTAGGAATTACCCCCACACCTGAGCAGGTGCTTTATATAAGAAAAAAGTTTCGGTTTACCTTTAAAGGTGTAAGGAAGTTAAACTAGAATTTTCCACAGCCTTCTCATTGTAACTGGCTCAGTGCCAGCACAGGGAACTCCTTGAATCTTTGGGATGTTTCTCAAAACCTGTAGTTGTTTTTATTGGCAGTTTGCCAAAATAACCCTCCAGGGTCATTCAGTACTTAAGGAGGAGCACAGAGGTGCTCTGGGCTTTTTAAGGGTGTCTTAGCAAGATGTCAGAGGTTTCTCTGACAACTGTGCTCGACTTTTCTTTTGTTTCTGTGTCGTTTGTTATTTTGCTTTTATTAAAACCTTTACTTTACAAAACACCCCCGAAGAGCTGCCTTGCAATTATTTAAAGCCATTCTGAGAAGTGCAGGACACCTTCAGAGGCTGATACATTTTCTGGGGGCTCATAACACCCTGCCAGGTGTTAAACTGTATCAATGGGTGGGTCAGATTTCAGCTCAGCTGAGTTTTTGCTCATCTTCATGTCCTGGAGCCCAGATCTGGTGCATGGCTGATGAGATTGGCTCAGAGAGTCACTCTGAGACCTTTTTCTGGCCTCAGGGGCTCCTCAGGTGGAGTTTTTTTAGAGAAACAGCCTCTGACCTGACGGACAGCACAAGCTCTGGAAGATGCCTCAATCCATGAACTGTAGGTTTAAAACAGCCCATCACAACTTCCCTGCAGAGGGTTGACTCTAGTGGAGCCCACAGTTCTATAATCCATACAAAGCAAAAACCTAAAAATCTCAGAAACGGCTTTTGATTTGAGAACTGGATCAATACAAGTTAGGGCTAAACTTTGCAATACAATTGAGCCCCTGGCTGCTCACAAAATGCTGCCACTGTGATGACAAATAATAATAATAATAATGACAGCCATCATCATTATGACTTTTGGTGCAAAGACTTAATGGAGAGTGAGTTGAAGAACTTAAATATCGATAAGCTTACTGTGGTTTCATGAATGTTCAGTTCTGCCTTCCCAAGGTAAAGTGGCCAGTGGCTGTTGGCTCTCAGCATTATAATGATCTTCCAAAGTAAGGAGAGCCTTGCTGAGCTGTCAGAGTGGATCCCATGTGGTTTGCACTCCCAGCCTCCCAGCTGCTGGTTTTTAGGTTTCCTGATTTCCCCCTCCCCACGTTGTGTGTGTCCTGCTGCATGCTGTGGATGCCAGGCTAATGCTGTGAATGACACCATTGTGTAATTGTTCATAAAAGCCTCATCAAGCCACACGTCCCTGAAAATGACACCAGAATTCCTGCTCAAGTGGCACATAAGTCAATGGTGACTGTCAGGTCCAAGCTGAAATCTCTCAGTAGATGGAAAAAAATAATTATTGGTACTTACAATCTTACCTCCAGACCTTATTGTTCTGTGTCTTATTTTCAGAGGAAGGAGGGGACAATTGTCAGCATTTTAATGGGGATATAAAGTGAGAGTTATTACCCACTGTTTAGTATTTGGTTATTCTTTTTGATTTGAAAATCAGAAAGAAAAATAACAGGGAAAAAAAAAAACACAAAAAGCCACACACACAAAAGAGAAACTTGACAACATGACCTCTTTGGGTAGGATGGATTCTCAGTCCTATACTGTCGTTTTTCCCTAGGCAGTCACCTTGTTGAGTCAGGAGGTTCCTCAAAATGGCCATGGAGCTGCTTCTTTGTGAAGAAAATTACAGCTGGCAAAAGGCTGGAAGTGCTGCTGTTTTTTCTTTTCTTGAGGTTGTGTCGGTCACAAAGTGAGTGAATCAGGCCCAAAAGAAGGGGGGAATATTGGAATATCATACCTGCAGTGAAGAAAATTCCACTGCAAAATGAACCAGAACAGAAGCCTCTTACTGGAAATGATTTAGCAAGGCTGAGAATCTTGTTTTGGAGGGGTGTGAGAGTGTGTACAGAGTGGGACATCCTGGTGATCTTCAAATCCACAGCTCCTGCCTTGACTTTGTTCACAAGATCTTCCTCCTGTGGCTGCAGCCTCACAAACACCATCACCCCCAGTCCAAAAACCAGAATTCCACTGGGTTTTAGCAGTAGGTTTCAAATATATCCTTTTAGGAGGAGGAGAGTGGACAGCCTGAGCATGGGTAAGCAGGTGGAAAAATAGAAGTAGTCATAATATTTCAATTTTGTAGAGATTTTCATCTGGCCAAGATATACAAAGCAATCTTTGCTTTCTCTTGCCCATTGAAGGGTTATGAAGGGGTGTTGGTGTTAGGTGGGAGCATCCCCGTGTTCCTCCACCACTGTTCCCTTCGACACCCCAAGGTGTCGGTACAATGGATCCCCCACTTTCCTCCTTTTCACATTCCCTCCTTCCCAAGTAACCAATCCACACATACTCACTTTTTTTTTCCTGTGGTTACAGTTTTGCTGTGTCCATCCCCAAACTTGCTGGTTTTGATATGGTTATTTGCTGTTTCTGATATTTGCAATCTCATTTTTTGCAGCATTTCTCATTCAGTTCCCAGGTGCTGCTGTGGCCTTGCTACAATTGGATCCCCAAAAGGTCCCTGTTGCTCCCATCCAGGTTCCCAGCCAGCCTGGCCATTCCTCACAGCACTGTCTGTAGGTTTATTGGTTTCTCACGCTGTTATTTTATACATTCAGCACTTTCTTGTGTCATACCCAGCAGTTTTCCACATCCATCCAGTTATCCAGACCTCAGCCAGAGCTTTGTCCTCCTCCTGCAGCCTCAGCACTCCCTGCTGGGCAGAGGTGTGGTAGGCAGGGAGGAAGCATTGCATTGCTTCATTCATCTTAATGCTGATTAATCTACTCTCTTTAGGCTTTCTTTATTAGAGTCAACTATTTAAACTTATATTTTATTAAAACATAGTTTTTGGGGGCTGAAAAGCCTTTTCAATCTCTCCAAGAGCATAGGAAGAAGGTAAAGACACATCCCCATTAGTCCTTGTTGCTTCACTGCTCAGGATCAAATTCCTCTAACAAGTGCCTTATTTCTGGAGACTTATGCCTCAGATCCCTCCCTGGGAAACACTTGTGACAGGAACAACTTAAATCCTTCTGGGAGAAGCTGTTCTTTTGGAAAATCATGTCTGATTTTGGAGCTGTGGGCCAGTGTTGGGTCAGACCCCTCATCATCCATTGCTGTCCAGGATAATTCTGTGCAGCCCAGCCTTATGAATTCTCAAATGAGATTGAGCAGTGCCTCAGAAGGATGCTTAGCCTGATCCACCAGAGCAAACTTACTGGTTTGGAAGTGAATGAGGAGAGGAGGAACACCCAGCAATTCTTCACTGACTCCTTACTTTGGCAGAAAAACCAATCTGTAAAATTAAGAACTCTTGAGTCATTACTTGCACATATTATTCAGTTCTTCTTCAGGACTGATAAATTTTTTCTGGAGAGGGTAGTGAAGGAATATCTTGAAAAGTTTCAGTTATATATATTTTTTTCCCATTACTTAATACAAATGGCTCTGTGATTTTCCTAGGGGCTGCTTGCCTAGTTGGGAACACCTGTGGCAAATATTCAAGAATGAAGTTTTACAGCAAAAAAAGAATCCCAAAATTCCAAATCAAAGCAACCAAAAAGGAATTTTACCTTTTAAGTTAATGAGACCAGGTCAGGAAGGAAAACTACAAGAATACAGTTCTTCCTATGTCAAAAATAAATGAGAAAAGGAAAGGAAATTCCCCAAATCATGGTGATTAAGCATTAATTCTGTGAACTGAGGCCACCCAGTACCTTGAGCTCCAGTGAAAGGATGGCACAGTAAGGGATGGGTATGTCCCAAATGGAAAGTCCCTGTAGGCAGGAGCCATTACAGGGAGCCTATGGAAAGAAATAATGCTTGGCTATCCATATGTGCACGTGGAAAGCATTCATCATTATTACTTGTACTGTGCAGACTCATTATTAACATGCAGCTCACAGAGGCTAATGGCTAAAAAATCAATCTTGCTCATTGAGGAGAATGGGAAAGAATTTCCCCCCTTTTCAAGTGGTTTGGAAGAGAGCTGTTTCCACCTTGAAACATTGTTCAGAGGGGTGAAAAAATAAATAGGGGGAGGGAAAAGGAAAAGGAGGGAAAGTAAGTAAATTGCTGTCGTGAGCAGCAGGCTCTGAAATGCACTTCTGGTCTTTTTTAGGAGAGAGAAATGGCTCATAATAACAAGGGGTGGAAGAAGCCTTCCTTAACTTTTCAGTTTGGTGAGAAGTTATTCTACAGGGACTGGGCCAATACTCACCTAAAGCATGTCCCAGGTGGTAGCAGAGCTTTGACAGTTACAGAAATGTGATGTGTTTTCTAGATAAACTGATATTTTCATGTTTTCTTTTCCTTTTCCAAGCTACTTTGGCAACTGCTGCCCAGCTTGTTTCACATGTTCCTTGGAGCAGGTTAGCACTGAAGATCCCCTCATGACTTAGGATCAACAGTTCCCAGAGCTGAAGATCACTTACAACAAAGGCAGGAAGAAAAGCAGCCTCCAGTTCCCATCAGGATTTAAATCCAACAACCCAAAAGATCCAGGGTCTGTTTAAACAGGGATTTCTTGTGGGAATGCAGAAGAACTCCAATGCCTGGCTAACCTGTCTGACTGTCAGTTGGTGAAATTATGCTTTGCTTGTGTCACTTGCATCCCTTAAGTAAGCCTGAAAGAGACAAAAAAATGCAAGTTCTGTTGGTTATTCAGGTTGTAAGGATTCTTATAGCTCATTAGCAGGACATGAGACCTTAGAGAAACAAGTTTTATTATGGCTCACTTGGGGCCTTGCAGCTTTTGTGTGACTTGTTTTTTCAAAACCTCAAATTCCTCCTATACCAACTTCTCTGACACATTTTTCACGAAGTAGAAGCCAAAAAAGAGGAAATTATATTTTAGGCCTAAACAAGAGGGTTGGGAAAAGAAATGAAAGCAGGGTGTGCAGGATTTATACTCACTCCTTCCTCTGAGTGTCTCCCAAGTAATCTGGGAGGAATTCTGTTTCAGGTATTATGAATGTGCTGTGATGGATAAAGTTGCAATTTAAACATTATCAGTGCACATTGGAGGTGGATCCAGAGATCACACACAGGCTGCTAAATGGGAGAACGGGATCTGCTGAAAATCCTGGTGTGTTTTCTGCATGAGTCAATGCAAGATTGAAGTGGTAGGTGTTTGAATATCTGTACACCTTTTATTTTATAGATAATGTAATTATATTCTCACTTCAGCTCACCTATAAAAAGAACTGAAATTTGCAATAAAAAGATCTTTACCCCTTTTCTGCTGATCGTTGCTTAGCAAAGTATTTCACACAAGAGGTTTGTTATCTTTAATAGCACCAAAATTACTTTAAGCAATTACCTGCATAATTTTAAACTCTACAGAGGTTATTAAAATATTCTCATGGCAACTATAAAGAAATATGAAAATAAGTAAAGACTAAATTGCACTTAGTCTCAAAAATTCATTTGCCTTAAAGCATGTTTGGTTCTTAATTTCTAAATAGGCATCTTTGTTTCCTGAATTGAATACCCTCCTCTATGTTTGACCTTCCCCATTCCAACTTTGAAGGTGGGTCTTTTCTTACTATAACCATTTCAATTTCAGAACAAACATAAAACCCCAAACATATATTGCAAAATACCATTGCGTGGCCAACCTAACAATGACATCCCAAAAATAAACCTGAGCTTTGAAAATCTACTGTTAAATTTCTTCTTGCTTTAGTATAAGGAACCTGAAATTAACTATTTAGGACTCGATGTCATATCCTACATGTGGCTTTGACTACTTTTTATTTCTCTTTAGGTAGAAATTTCTTACAGCACCCAGTGACATAGGCCAGCTGAGGAAGAACTTTCCACTGCTGGGGTTTGCTAAGTATTGGTCTGGACTCCCACCAGGAAAGGGGGAGTTGTACAAGAATTTGTGGAATTATCAGAAAATCTTATTGCTTTACATCCTAGAAAATGATGCAGAGCAGCAAGAGTCTCTGCTACCTGTGGGGCATCCTCTTTCCTGCTCCTCTTTTGATTTCTTATCTCCCACATCAACAATGTGGAGCTGAAAGAGTGGCTTTTTATAGAATAATGATGTTGAAGGAAATTAGCATGGTTCTAATTAGGGGATGAAAGGAGTAATTAATTTAGAGAATTTTGACTTCTGTGCCAGGGACATCAGCTCAGCAGACCTCCTGGAGCAGGGCAGGAACATTTCAAAGCACAGTGCTACAGCATGGCTAAAGTGTCAGTGAACAAGAAAGAAAAATTTGTTGAGAGAATGGAAAATCTAGAGTAATTATGTTACCATTTTATTTATTTTTACATGTCCTGTTGAGATAGCAGATTTGTAATATCCACTGCAATTCAGAATCCCATTTTTTTTTCACAGCTGTTATTAAACCTAGTGGCTTCTTATACTGTTTTTTCCTCCATCGAAGAGCCCAGCCCCAGAAAACCTGAGGCAACATTTCTCCCAAGTTCCTGCAGAGTCCAGGGTTAGGTGGAATCTTGGTCATGATGTGGTGCCTTCCCCCTGGTAAGCTGGGACATGAAATCAATTACAATCACAGTGGAAGGGCTGAAAGTTGCTGACTGAAGCAGCCCTTTCTGGCAGCTTTGCACTTGGTGCTTGTCTCCCACCTCCACAGATAAAAGCTGGAATCAGAGATCAGAACTTCCTCAAGCTGTTAAGCTTCTGACATCTGCAAAGCCAAGAGTTCAGAGATGATGTCAAAATCATTATCTGCAACTGAAGGAGAAACAACTCTTTTTGTTCACAGTCACACAGGCAAGTCCTTTTCTATTATTTTCATGTGGTTTCACAGGGTTTGAGGCCAGAAGGAGTGATTAGATAATCTAATTTGTCTTGCTGTGAATTGCAAGTTACTTCTTCCTTCTTAGATTCTCCCAGGTGACTTTGAACTCAAGCATTCATTTCCACAGGCAACCAAACCTCTGGGAAACAGGAGAAATGGACATGAACTTAGTAACTGAGGCTCTTGCAATGGCAAGGAACCAACTCAAAATGCTGTGTGTGACCAGGTAAGTCCTAATCCTTTGTCCCAGTGCTCCAGAGAAAGCCAAACTCCAAGTGAACAGCTCAGAAAACCCAGTAGAGTTGCAGCTGAGGGGAGAGTTTTTCCTGAGGCATCCAACTGCTAAAGCTTTTGGGGGAGCTGTGATCCCTGAGCTCTGCTGATCACTTTGAGAAAGAAGGAAATCCTGAGGGCACTGAGATTAGCATAGGTCAGGCTGCCCAGAGCTAACTTTGAAGGCTGCCATCTCCAGAGATCTCCTTCCTAAACATGGAGACACCACCTTGCCCTGGAAATGTCTCTGCAGGAAACAACAACTCTGTTTCTAAGCTGAATTAATCTATGTAGGCTTTTCACTGCCTCCAATCTTCATTTCACTTCCCCAAGCTAAAATCAGTAGATTAAGGGTGAGTTTCATTCAGGTGCCCAGCAATTATGCAAGTTTTAGGGTACCCCACTTGCCCTGCAGCAGCTGTTCCAGAAGAGCCAAGGTCTCCTGTAGGTCCTGGATGGTACCTGCCAGGTCTGAGCTCCCTGAGATACCCCAAAGCATCTTGGATATCTGTTTTAGGTAATTAATTAGACAACTGTATTCTGCTCTAAGCTTCATACTGTAAGACCCACATTATAGGTGTATTATAGGTGTAAATGGTGTGAGTTTTCCAGTTTTTATAAGTAATTACAGCTATCATGAACCTAGTATTTGATTTTTTTATATAGCACATTAATCAGAGATTTAAGTACAGGCATAAAGGATTAAAAGAATTAAATTCTGAGACTAATCTGTCTCCATTCCAAAATTCAGACAAAACTCCTACGGGGACTTGTAGGTCTAATGCAAGTCTAACAAAGTTGGCATTATTCTCTTGTCAAATGACAAAATTTATATATTAAAAAGGAAAAAAATGGCATCAGGCACATACAGATTTTCTAGTGTGGCTGCAATAGTGAGGAAGACTTCAGTATTTTCAGAGGAAAAAAAGTAATTCCTGCTGTAGGTTTGGAAATCATCAGTGGAGAAGAAAGAAATTCTGATTGCATTTGTTGATTTGAAGATGGTAATGGACCTTCAAGAAAACAGTGAGAAGAGAAAACTGGGTGTGAAGATATCTCACAGAAGGAATTTCCAGCAGAACAGGAAATTGTGTGGTGCTATAAAACCTCATTTAGAGTGATAACATACAGTTCTAGTCACACATATTCAAGAAGGATTAACTGAAATTGAAATAAATGATGGAGAACATACCTTAGTTTAAAAAATGGTAATAGCTTTGCTTATTTAACCTAGAAAACTGCAATTTAAGGGGAATGAGAGTATATTGACATAAGATATAAGAGAGACTTTGCAACTACATCAGAAGCTTTGGCAGAAGAAGTTTAAAATAAGCACCTGACAGCAGCGCAAAAAGCTTTAAAAGAATTGAGGCTACATTTCACCTGGATGTTTGAAGGAAGCTAAGCTCCAAAAGGTTGTAGTACTGCAGAGACTTTTCAAGAGGGACAATAGAGGAGAAGCCTGTGGTTTTAGTTGTACACAGCTGTAAAAAACATATGGAGAAGGGACAGGTTGAGTAAAGAAATTTCTGTTCATTTTATGTCCTACATTGAAAAGTGTAACTTTTTGTCCCTGATCAAACTAACTTGTGATTTTTTTTTTATTTTGTTTGGCTTTTTAAAAAATATATTTCCATTGCACAACACATTTAGGCCAGAACTGATTTTATCTTTTCTATTTATATTCTTGAAGCTGATGACAATTGATGTTCTTTCACTTGGGTTTCAAAGGCATGAACCTCATGATCAATTTATGCCTTGCCACAATTCACCTCAGGATACGATATATACCTGGCATCCAGTTCCTGGGTAACAGATCTTTAGGACAGCTTAATGACTGATGCAGCTGTGCAAGTGGTGATGATGAAAAGAAAATCCATATTTCAGTTTTCACTCAAAATAAGGGACATTCAATCAGTAATTCCGAGGGAGGACAAAGGCAGAGATGTGAAAGATTTTGGCCTCCGCTCATTTTTATAGCTGTCAACAGAAATAGTTTATGTGGGCTCCTGGATTTACTCAAAGACAGGGTGCAGATGGCCTATTTGTCATTAAAAGAGCATTTTAATGCAAGCTTGACCAGGTCTGAGATGTTATCATTTAGAAACACTGTGAAATGTCACTGACCTTTCTTTACAGAAGTTTGATGATCAGAGATAAAGGGAATATGAGAGTGGCAGTCATGTCAGATCTGTGGTGAGGGAAACTGGGAAAGTCAGAGAAAGCACTTTGAGCCCAATGGCCCCAAATCACCAAATTTTATGCATGTCTGACTTCAAGCACAGCATTGAGACACACAGAACTACATAAAACAAATCACCTGCCTAAGCTGGCCCCGTTTTTAATCTCAGTCTGGGATGAGACCCAAAAAGAATAAAGACAGTAAATTGCCTAGAAAGAAAAGTAATACATAGAAAAGTTGCTGTTATTTACTGACATTAAGAAATGTCAGCAGAGAGTTCAGGGCTGGGCAGTGCTCAGATCACTGGCCCCTCTGAGTCAGACTATGTTCAGGAAGTGATGACCAAGCTGAATTCAAAAAAGGCAGGAAAATGGACTATTTTAATCATTGCTTGTAAACCCGTAAATTATTAAATTCTGGAATGTAAATCTTACCAGATTTGTAGGAAGGAGGACAGGGAATAATATTAGAAGTCCACCAGACATGCAACTTGTCTCTGTATGCAAGTAGGGGAGCCTCCCATCAGGTGTGAATTTGCAGTTAAATGCTCGGATGAGGATTTACTTTGGGCTCATACAGCTCTGCTTTTCTGTCCATGCTTGGTTGCATGTGGAAGTGTAGAAGAGAACAGGGAGATACAAATGAGAGAAGAGCCTGTCTGGAAGTGCTTTTTCAGTGTGGTGTAAGGAGAGAACAGTGAGAAGGGAGATTCCCCAGGCAAACAGCACTGACTGAGAATAGTGGTAAAAAATACTAATCTATAACTTGGTTTGAAGCAGGGAGATGTTTCTCTTGTCTTTCAGGCAACAAAGTTCAGGGCAGGTGTGTTCAGGAGCAGTTCAGAAACAAAATGGTGCCTCAGGCAGCAAATGGTGTGAACATGAGCAGATGCTGAAATAAAAATTGGCTGTTGTCTGCTTTGCTGGGCACATTGCTCTGAGAGCTGGCACCACACCTGGTCTCTCAGGTGCTGCTAATGGTCCCAAAGAGACCACGGAGGAGCAGGAAAAAGCAAAAGAACCTGCCTCTTACCACAGCAAGCCCACCACAATTAGTACCTGTGTGGAGCTGTGGCTGCCCAAAAGTTGATGTTTCCCTGCAGTCCAGCACCCTGGGCTGGTAATTGGACATTGATGCCTTTTCTTTGAACTGTTTGCTGCAGCACTGGAAGATTTTGTTAGACATTTTATCTTTTATGTATCATTCACGTGGTTTTGGCAGCTCTCCAAAAACAGTGATGCTCTTTGAAATTATTTCTGATTTTTGGTAGCTTGGATGTTTTTAGAGAGCATCCTTTCTGATGGACTTGGATTCTAACAGCTCTTCCTTTAAGGTACTTACAGGTGAATTTCAAGGGGCAGAAAGGGAAAGAGAGGAGTGAGTTGCACCCAAATTCATGAGAAAAAGTAAAGGGCAGCATTATAATTTTCCTGTTTCTAACATAAAAGCAGCCTGGTCAGGTCAGTGATCTATGCCTGGGAGGGAGACTATTTCATTGGCAAAGAGACCTGGCAGGGGGAAGAAAAAGGCAGGTGAATTGTTTTTCTATATTTGTGGGGAGAAAAAGAAAAAAAAAAGAGGAAACAAAGCTCATTCTGCAAAGGGAAAGAAAACAGGGAAAGTCTTGTTGTTCACAGGCAAAGGAGCCCAAAAGCTAAACTTTTTATTAAACCCTTGCACTAAATGGTCTGTGGGCTGCTTCATCTTCCCAGGAGAAACCTCTCCACAGGACAATCCCAGCTGGGGCAGAGGATGTTTTATGGCTCTGAGCTTGCAGGGAAGCTCAGTCCCACAGATGATTCAGACTGCAGATTCTGAAGCACTTCCATTTCAGGAATCACTATGAAATGAAGTTTTATATTGCAGCATTGAAATACTCAGGGAAAATCTATTAGTGCAGCTGCAGGATGGGGTCAGCAGGCAGCACAGCGAGGAGCCCAGGGGACTCTAATTTACACAAACTCTCTACCACCAGCAAACACACCAGGGGGGGCATTTCAATGGTCTCTTCACTCTAGCTGTGCTACCAAAACAAGTAATTTGTGGATGACACTGATCTAGAGGAGAGTCAGATGTGACAAATGACAGAGTGGCTGCCCAGGGGACCCAGATTAATTTGAAGAAAGGGCTAAATTAAACTCTGTGAGGTTTGGCAAAGGGGAAGCACAAAACTCTGTTATTGGGGTTGGAGAAACCAGCTGAGAGCTGACTGCCCAAAGAGAAGCCCCACTGGAGAGGACCTGTGAGGGTGGGGAGGCACTGGGACAGGTTGTTCAGGGAAGCTGGGGATGCCCCACCCCTGGAAATGTTCAAGGCTGGGCTGGATGGGGCTTGGAGTCACCTGGTCTAGTGGGAGATGTCCCTGAGAGGGGTGGAAGTAGATGGTCTTTGAGGTGCAACCCAAACCATCCTGTGATTCCGTGACCTGAGGGTGACAGGAGGTGCCAGATAAAACACCCTTGTAAACAGATGGATCTTGCTGGGATGGGCCATGTCCTGCAGGGCACCCAGCAGGAGAAACTTATTCCCCATGGCTGGCACTGCTTAGCTCATCCACAGGTGGAGAGAGACACGGAGAAGATCAAATGAAGGACCACCACCCACCCAGGGTGTGCCAGGAGGGAGCTGGGCTGGCCAGGGCTGTTGAACATGATGAAGAGACCAGAAGAGCAATCCATAAGTTTTATTCATTTCACACCATAAGGGGTTACACTAACACTTTTTTTTTATTTAATTTAAACCAAGGCCCAGAGCTTTCTTTTTTTTTTTTTTTTTTCTTCTTCTTTTTCTGAGGATTGATTGACTGGGAGAGCTGATGGCTTGAAGCAAGACTGCAGGGCTTTTAGGCAGCTGGCCCTCAGTCCCAGAGGAAATGCCCAAGAGTGAGGCTGTTACTGCAGTTGGACAAGCATGTTCTAGTGGGTACTAAGTTATGGGTTTTGTTGTCATTTTTTATTTCCTTTGCTGTGAAATAATTTCTGAGGAAAAGGAAAAAGAATCAAAACAATTTCTCCAAGATGGCAGGAGGCAGAGTAGGGAAGTGGAAATGCCTCAAATGGTTAATATCAGGGATGGGGATGGGTGAAAGTGATTTGACAAGGATTTCAGGAGTTTTATGCATTCTCACTGCAGGAGGTCATCCAGTATGAATGATGCCTGAGCAAAATTTTTAAAGGCTGGACAAATGCAGCCATTAGCAACTTCAACCAATCTTGAAAACTTGTTTGCAGAAATTTATCTCAGGTTTCATGCATTTATTTGTAAGCAGATTTTCTTTGTTTGATTTTTTTTTTTAATTTTGCACATCATGCAAAATTATTCAGTGATGTTTCCTGTGAGAATGTTTTCTGACATGCACAGACATTTACTGCAATAGTGACTTTCAAGATTTGTTCTTCTGAATTTTTCTGTTTATGATTTGCTTTTCTTTTCCTTGAGCATTCCTGCCTATGGGTATGAACCCAGGAGGAAATCTGCAGAGTATCACTAACTGCCTTTGTAAGACCCATCCAGGGAATTTTTGCTTTTTGTTTTGTTTGAGAAGGTTTGACAAGTTGAAAAAGTAGAAGGCTTAGATGAAGAGAGACAAACAAGGTGATTTTAGCCCCTATTGTGGTAGAATGCTGCCTGGTACAATGTTTATATGTTGGGTCTGGGGCGACACAGCCACGTTCTTTTTTCCTGTCCTCCTGCCCTCCATCCCTCACTTTTGGGACAGGGTTAAACCTGGGTTTGTATGAAATATTTACAGAGGAGTCATAGGAGAAGTCAATATCTCTGCAACCTCGCATAAATTACAGTGATGCCTTATTGAGTGTGCCAGATGCTGTGTTTTGTTGGATTATCCTGGGCTTGCCCCTGAGCTGTCTCATGCAAAACTGTGCTCTGTAGACACGGGCTCCTGCTGGTTTTCCAGGGAGTGGACTTGAGTGTGAAAGGAGGATGCAGATTTCCAGGGCCAAAGAACGTGCAAGCTGCATCTTGAAACCAACTGAGGCCAAAAGAATGTAGAAATTTGGGTCTGTTGTTGGGAACCCAAGCATGGCAGGTGTTTGGGTCCATGGTTGCATCTGCTGGTGGTGCAGCCCAGTGGGTGTTTCTTTCCAGCCACATGTACTGCCAGATAAATCAGTGAGGTTTTAGTGAGATGCTTCATTAGAAAGCTGGAAAGCCCTTCCCAGCTTGGTGTGATTTGGTGCTCAAAGAACAGGGACTCAGGGAGAGCAGGAGGGGTTGCCAGATACACCAAATGGATTTCAAACCAGATGTGTTAATTAACACCCCTGTCTTCAGGGAAAGACAATGGAAACAACCATTTCCCCTTCCACCTCAGCAAGTTGGATCTGAACAGGATTTCTGGTTGTTTTTCTTTTTAAATTTTTCTCTCTTTCTGTCAGTCATAGCAAAGCCTGGACACTCCTATGTGGCTTTCTTTCCAGTTAAGGCTTTTCAGCATCCACTGGCGTGTGGTGTTTTCTTTTTTCCTCCTTTGTTTTGCAGCACCAGGTGCTCTCTTCTCAAACCAGTCCCACCTTGATGCACTAGTGAGAAGATGCAAACGGATAAATACTTGGCCCCTATTGTTTCTTGCCTAGTGATATAATCTCTGACAGAAGTGAATAATTTTTCATTAAAAAAAAAAAATCTATACATTTGTCCAAAGTCTTTCAGAGCTAGCTGCAATCCCCTTGCAGCTGTCTCAAAGCAAACCTTTACAGTGCCCATGAAATTTCATTTTTAGTGCTAAGATAAACTTCAAGGAAACTAAACTTTTTTCTTTTTCTCTCTCCTTTTAATTCCCCAGGACAGATACAACTTCAGAAAATGATCTCATCCTGCTTTGTCGTTTTGCCAATATCTTGTGCAAGATGAACATCCCAATAGGTACAAAGTATTTGCTGTAACAAGTCAGTGTGTTTGTTTATCCACTTCCCAGAAGAATATGAAACCTTTTGAAATGCACATCCTTTTTAGTACTTCAATATGAGAGTCAAGAATAGAGTTCATGTCACTCTGGCCAGACTGTGGGAGGGGTGGAAACAGGACAGTAACTCAGCACAGGAATCCATGCATGGAAAACTTTGTATCCTGTGTTATAGGAGTCACTTTAAACTGATCAGAGCAAAAATGTGCACAAAGATGACACATCTGTGAACATTAAACCAGCACAACTGGGGGACTTTACCAGTATTCAATGTCATTCTCTTTGTAGTTTATATTCATAGACTGTAAGAGCCTGATCCACTTCAGCTGCTCTCTTCTCTTTCTATTTGCTTCTTGAATTGTTCTGCAAAACTTCAAGCTGGACTCTCTTTTCTCTAATGAGTTAAAATTGTGCTAAAATAGAAATTCCACCTGCTGTTGCCCAAGATGTGGATTTGTACTTTGGTAACAGCACATGACAAGAAAAATAAAAATAAACATGAACACATACAGGCACATCCTCAAATATAGCACCTTGGTTCAACTCAAATTATTGTGTTTAGTTTTGTTGTTTATAACTTTGTTTTCTTTTGAAGGAAGGAAGACTGTGGGCAGGTTTTGAACAGAATACAGTTGTGTTTCTGCTTTTGTAGGATTGTGCACTGCCTGTATTGGTTTGGGCATGTTTTCTTTCCAACACAGACCTTGTCTGACTGCTTCATGTATCTGTCTGTGTTATGGATGTCATGTATTTTGTTTCCTTTAGAAAATCCCTGCTTTGAAAAAAACCTAGAGAGAAAGTAAGATGCTATAAGCATGGATAGAGCTAGCACTGAAATTCAAGTGTTTCCCATTCTTTTTGCAACCCTTTGGTAGTAGAGCTCCTCTCCACAAAGGCAACACTTCACCCTGCTAGACACTCTTGTTAATACCACTGAATAAATCTTTTTAATGACAGCAGAGGAATATCAAACTTCTGTGGAAGGATTCCCATTTTCACTCTCTCTTCTTGCTCTTTAAGTGTTCTTTAGACAGCCTTGAATGACAAAGACCAGGAAGCGAATAGGAGAGGTCAGGACAGCATGGTTTTGTAAGCTGAAGGAGCTGGGGTTTTGTTCAAAACCCTCCTTTCTCCTCTGTGTTAGCAATTTGAATGATTGCAGCTGAGTGCTGAGCAGGGATTTGGATGATCCTTGTGGTTTGGGAGCAGGGGGTGAAGCACACTGATGTGTGAGTGATCCACGTGTGTGGTTCATGCCTGTATTGCCTGCTGGTACAGACACACTCAGGTTTTGCTGATGGAAAATCCATCCACTGGCTGAAAAGGACCTGACAAGTCCTTTGATGGCTCCACTTTCCCTGTCCAAAATTGCCCTATTGTGTCACGTTGTAAAATGTCATGTGAAAGACAGGCATGGAAAAGTACCCTCCACACAGGCCTAGGGTAATAAATTAATGAGCTTTAAACAGAAAAATAACCATGCCCTGTGCCTCTGAGACTGGAAGCCTGGCTCTTCACATCCAAACCCACCAGCCTGGAGCTCTTGAGCTCATGGTAAATCTCTCTGACATGTTGCAGCAGCAGGTCTCCTCTCCTTCTTACCAGCCACATCACACTCCAGGGAAACATCACAGTTAGAAGCCAGGAGCTCTCATAAAGTTTTGAAGGTGGAATAAACCCTGCTGTCTGGATGTGAGGACACTCACCCCACTGAAATATGGCTTGGGAGACCTTCAGCTGTGGCAGAGTCCCTGCCCGCTGTGGGAAGGGCTGAGCTCTGCTCCACAGGCTCTGAGGAGCAGAGAGGCATCAGAGGCTATGAAGAGGACTGAGGGACACATCAATGAGCTGACAGTGTACCCCTAAATACTGTCAGGAAGGCTGACGCACCCCCAGGGAATGGCACACTTCCCAGTGTGTGGTGGCACTCTCCTCTAAAGCAGCCTGGGTTTGATCAGGCAGTGGTCAGGTTAAACAAGCTGGAGCCCTGACAGGATGCATGAGGGCACTTTTCTGTGCTTTAGAAGGTCATTTGGTCACTCTTCCCACACAGTCTTCACTCATTGCTGCTCTGTGCCTACCTCAGCCATCAGTGGGAGCAATTGGCTCATGTTGGCTCAGGAATCTCAATAAGGAAGGAGCTCTAATTCTTGTTGCTTCTGATCCACTAAGCTGAGTTTTAAAATAACCTTTTTTAACTCTCCTCTCTCTAAAATTAGTGCAAATTGAAATGAATTTCATGTTAGCTCTTTATATTGGTAGCAAAGGAGGCACTAAAACTTCAGATTTTCTCAAAGGCTGGACATTTTCTGGCAAGCCTAACTTTTTCAGTAAAGGCATTTGCAGAAGCAAATAGGGCAGCCAGTTTCAAAGACGCAGCACTGGTTTTATCCTGGGCAGGCAGAGCCACTGAACTTTATTTAATCTTCACTATTCCTGAGATTTCAGCTGTGTTTACTCTCACAGAGGAGAGCAGATGGCATCAGACCCAGATGCCCCAGCCAAGAGCTTGAGTTGAGGCAGCTTTGCTGCCCAGAGTGCTGGAACCCCAGCCTGGCCTGTGGGAATTTACCTTCAGGACCTTAGATTAGAAGGATGCTACTTTTAACTGACAAGATCAAAAGCAAAGCTTAGGCTGGTGATCAACTGGTCATTTCCTTCCACTCCCTCCCTTCATGAGGCACTGGTGGTGATCAGGGCACTTAGTAAAATAAACATTTCTCTTTCTTTAACACCTTCCAGCCAGGCACCTTCAAAACTGCTGAATTTATTTAGGAAGTTCAATGCCTCTCCTTGGAAAATTGAAATGTTTGACGCAGCCTTGTGTGGTGGGAAGGTTGTTTCTGTGGCCATGAGTGCAAAGCCTCAGATGTTTGAACCCTCTCATCTCCATCTGCAAAGAACTTGTTCTTTGATTTCCTTTTCCCCTCTTTGCTCTGGCATTGTTGTCAGGAGACTCTGCAAATGTCAAAACTATTATCAGTCGCAGGCAAGCAGACTCTTAATTGAACTTTTATTCTCCTGTCTAACTTGCTGCACTCCAAAGAAAAGGCTACATTGCTAGCATGGAAATGGCCTTTTGGAAATCACTGACTGTTGAAAATAAATTATCTAAAATTGACATATATGTGTATATGTGTTTATCCCCCATTTAAACTTTTCTTTGATTTTTTATATATACATGTACAAATAAACAAGTAGATTTTTTTGTATGTTCATAGTATCACTGTGTGTTTGCATACATATATAATAATAATTTATAGGCCCAAGAGTTTGAATACACTTTCCCCTTGCAACTTCACTCAGGTATATAGCATCTCCTAGCTCATAAAATATACTTCTGCCTTGTGATAAGAGTCCACAGAAAATAAATAAAAAATATGGGAGGAGAAAGTGTGAAATAACAGTCCTGTTTGCTGCCCTGTGCTGTCTCCATCCATCTTTTTTATCCTTTGTTCACATTGTTTCCCTTCTCCATTTATGTTGATCGAGGCATGACAGGCAGACCTGATATTCAGCTGCCTAAATCCATAAATGTCTCATTGGATGATGCTGTGCTCCAAACAAAGTTCTGGGCAATTGGAACAAATATCCTGAGCCCATTATTAGTCCTTCTGCTTTATTAGGACATTTTTTTCCCTCTTTATGTCTCCCAAAATGGTTATCTCAGCTCTTGTCACATCTGCTTTGGCTTCAGTAGTCTACTGGATTCTACTGGATGGCAAATGCTGTTTTTGCCACTAATCCCCCAAAGGGCTCAGAGCCATCAGAGCCCCTTCTGATTTATTTCTTCCATGAAATCTGACTCACTGTCCAGGCTCTGTGCTTCTGTATTTTGCCTTTCATTCATAGGAATTCAAAATGTCTTACAAAGCAATAACCTAATCCTGATCATTTAGGAACTGAGCCCTGAACCCAAGAGATTTTTTTTTTGTCTTCTTGAATGGCCACCCTTTATCTTTCACACAATGTAACCTGTGGTGAGCTCATTTTTAATAGAATGTAATACCATCACAACCTAGCAGAAAAAACTTGTGAAACACATCTCATTTTAGTCCTATTCAAGACTGAGTTTGGGGTTCTCATCTTCAAACAGTCTCTGAGATGTATTTTATTTGTATTGAGCAGAGATATTTGCAGTTTTAAGAAACAGGATTCCTTTTCATGAGCCCAAAGTACTTCCAGCCCAGATCCTACGGATGTACAACAGCTGGAGGTGTTGCAAAACAATGGCTGAAGATCTGCTGTTAATCAGGTTTAGGAAGAAAAGGAACACCTCTGAGAGTTTCTGCCCAGGGAAGTGGTGGAATCACCATCGCTGGAAATGTTTCAAACCTGTGGATGTGGCACTTGGGGACATGTTTTAGTGATGAACAAGGTGGTGCTGGGTTAATGGTTGGACTTGGTGTTCTTAGAGGTTTTTTCCAACATTTTACAGAAAGGGTAATAAAGTATTGGAATGGTCTACATGGGGAGGTGATGGATTCATCATCTCTGGATGTGTTTAAGAAAAGACCAAATGAGGCACTTGGTGCCGTGGTTTGGTTGAGGTTAGGGTTGGGTTGGACTTGATGGTCCTGGAGGTCTCTTCCAACCTAATGATTCTCAGATTCTGTGATTCAGGTTTCCCCCTCTCCTCAGCTGAAACAGCCCCTCTTTCCAAGCAGGGAGGCACTAAGGAGCAGCCAAGGAAAGGGAAATGGCAGTTGGGTGGTACTGAGCTGTGACAGCTCTGCTGGCAGCACCAAGAAGCTGCTTTTATTCTCCCCATGTACACAATTCAAGAGGTATGAAAGGTCATGCATGTGGATTTTTTCCTACCCACAAACAGTAATTAAATCTTGACATGCACTTTAATTAGGCTCCTTGCCTCTACTCAGGTTGCAGTTCAAAAAGTTATTTTGGTTTCCCATGGGTAACACTGAATACCATGGATGGGGAAGAGGCAGGGGTGAATATTAAATATGTCTCATTTCTGTGTAAGAGCTCTGAAACTTACCCAAAATTATTTTTTTTCTTTTTGATATCTTCACTAAAACATCTTTCCATCACTTGATGGCAGTAGAGCTATAATGTAAATTTATAGATAACTGATGCTGCATGGATGCATCAAAGAAAAAAAAAAAAAACCCAGCTCATATTTATGTTTGCCTGCATATTTTTCTGAGGATCTGTTTAGCATTAAAAGTTTGAAAAGATATAAGGCATAGGAAAGCTTTGTATTTTCAGAAGGGATTAATTCAGAGGATATTTCATTCATTCACAGTCATCCAAAATAACAGTTGGTGCAACCAAACATCCCCTAAATTCCTTCAGCTGTAACTCCAAACTCTGCAAATATAAAATCAACTTTCTTCTTTTATTTTTACCTTTTGTGCACTTAATTTGCTTTCTGTTGTTAGTGCTGTGGTAAAGGCAGCAGCCTTGCAGTTATGAGCCTGTGAGGTTTCACACTGCTGGCTGTGTGCTTGCTCTTTTACAGTCAAAATACACATATTAAATGCAACAATACTGATATCAAGTTACTCCCAGCTCTCATTACCTGAAACTCAGATAAGTCCCTGACAAATAATAAGACTTTGCTATGCAACTAACGAATGCTGATGGCTCTTTGTGTCAGCATTCTTACAATCCAGATGAAAGTAATCTTCATAAAATCGAGGCTGTCCCCATGTTCCCTTTCTGTCTCACTCTGGAAGGTACAGCATGGTGTGCCTTTACTCCTGAAATAACAGAAATCTGGCTCCATTCCCCAGAGACAAACCTGCAGCCCACCTTGTGTTTAATGCTGCACCGGCTATGCAGCAGTGTGAACTAGCTGCTAACTAAACTGTGAACTAAAAATAAGAGCTGTTTGCTTTGCTTGTCTTTTCCCCCAAGTGACTGGCATGTGTTAGTGGCTCCATTACCTGTGGCAATGCATCCAGAGTCTGCCTTGCCAGAACCAAGCCTTTATTTTGCTGCCTGGATGCTCTGTGAGCTCCAAAATATTTCCTTGCCTGGAGTTACGAGTGTACAATCCCATGAGCTCCAAATCTTGCACAAACCTGACAGTGCCTTCTAGGGAAAAAACACCTCCCATCCCAGCGCTGATCACCCCTGGCTCATATTTTTACCCTACTTTGACGTCAGACCAAGCTGTTTTTTTCCCTCTTTTCTAAACTTCCAGTTCTAAAAAGTTTTGCACAAGTATCTGGCAGTCGCACAGCTGCAGTATTTCACCGTGGAGAGCACTCCACTGCAGATATCCCTGGCTGGAAGCAGAGCATTCCTGCAGAGTGCAGGCAGCACTGCGCCGTAACCTCTCCCTGCAAACCGGGAGCTGTGCTGACAGACATCCCCTCCTGCCTCCGAGCATTTTCCCCAGTCACAGCCTTTTCAGCATTTCCTCCTGCTGCCGGTGGCAAAGCTTTTGCTCTGCTTGCCCTCCTGGGGGTATTTTTGCAGGGGCACCTGAGTGCATCACTGCAGGGCTGTTCACCTGCAGGAGGGATGCAGACCCAGGTCTGGTCCTGCAGGCAAAGCAGCAACAGCCGCTGCCAGCCCTTCCTCCCCCTTTCCCTCTGAGGCTGTTCCAGAGAGCATTTCTTATCCTTTCTCTCTCTCACACAGGTCTCTGGTTCAATTAATATTTAATTCTTACTCTCTCTGGGACAACCTGAACTGGGGAGATGAGGGAAATCTTGTTCCAGGCTGTGTTGGCAGCCTGCTGAACAGCTGCCTGGGGAGGTGGAAGACACACAGTCATTTATCCCTTTCCAACCAGGCAGAGATGGACTTGAAAATATCTCCTATCACAGGCAGATCTCATACATAAATAGATTCAGGATTTTGTTTTCTTTCCCCCACCTGCACAACTCAGAGGGAAGGGACTCTGGTGGTTTGTCTGTCCTTGCTGGGCAGCACCACCCATTGCCCTGTCCTGAGCTTTACCCTGAAAAATGCTTTGGCAGGACTTCAGAGACCTAACCCTGAGCCCTTATCCTGAAAGGTGCTCTGGCAGGACTTTACAGACCCAACCCTGAGCCCTTATCCTGAAAGGTGCTCTGGCAGGACTTTACAGACCTAACCCTGAGCCCTTATCCTGAAAGGTGCTTTGGCAGGACTTTACAGACCTAACCCTGAGCCCTTATCCTGAAAGGTGCTTTGGCAGGACTTTACAGACCTAACCCTGAGCCCTTATCCTGAAAGGTGCTTTGGCAGGACTTTACAGACCTAACCCTGAGCCCTTTCCCTGAAAGGTGCTCTGACAGGACTTTACAGACCTAACCCTGAGCCCTTTCCCTCGAGGACAGGAGCTCATGCAGGGGGCAGAGCCAAAGCACATTCACCACAGCACCCACCTTGCAGAGCTTCTCTCTGAGCCCTGTCCTTGCTCTGAGCTGCTTGTTCTGGACTCCACACAATCCCCACTTAGCAGGACCTGTCCTTGATTCCCCATTCCTCTGTTCAATCCACTGTTAAGCGAGGCAAGAAAGGGAAAACAACCCCTTTTGATACCAGAAAAACTGCTGTTATTTCACTGCAAGGTATTGTGACATTAATAATGTTGGGAACATTCAAATAATGCTGACAGGGGAATAGAACAATATTTAACTTCCTTTTTACCTTGTTCTCATTACTTGCTAGAAAGCCTGTTATAGAACAACAGCTTTTTTTGTTTATGGAAGGAAAAGGGGAAAAAAACCCTCCATAATTTTAAATCCTGAAATTGCTAAAGACAACACAGAGATTATTTACCCCAAAGCAACAATCTCAACTTCAGCTACAGTAACTTTATAGGAGCTGCTGCAGCTTTTCAGTTTTCTGCATTTTACAGCTGGTGAGAACTTTCCCCATAAATTCTGACATTTGCAGTTCCTTTATCTGTCATAAGGAAGGGGTTGGTAAATGAGTGAAGTGCTCCAGTTCCCAGGGATGTTATGATCTAACATCTGCTAAGTCCATGGAAATACTCCCTGTTGACTTTTGCCAGTTCTGGATCAAGCACTTTTGAAAAAGATGGAAAAGGCAGAATATTTTTGCCTCTTTATCATTTAGCAAGTAAGAAACCTGTTAGTCTTCCTTTCCTGTGCCAATGTAATTCCACTGGACTCAGGCCTGAAATGGAATTAGACCAAGAAATATTAGGGTGAGGTATTTGGGTAATGAATTATGTTTGTCCTCAGGAAATGAACTCCTGTAATGTGCTTCAAATCCCTGCAGGCTGTGGGAGCCAAACTCTACAAAACATTGCTTTTACAGATGACTGCTGGTTCCAGTCCCTCCAGAAAGGCTGTGACCTCCCTGCACTAAGCTCAGACTCTACTGAATGTGCTTTAAAATATTTCTGACTTGGTCTGATTTTTTACTCTTTCACAGAAGAGCATTAGTCTTCCTTGTTTAGATGCTTCCTGAAATAATTTTTGCTCTGACAAGCCCACACTTCTCTGAGGGGAGTCCCCTGCTGCCATTTGCCATCAGCAGAATTTCTGGGGTGCTGAGGGCAATATTGTTAAACTACTAATTTCTTCTGAGGTCTTCCATGGAGAAAAAAATTAACTGCTCCCTTCATCCTGTTTTCTTCAGAAAGACAGGGCAAATACTCCAGGCTGGTGTCAGTCACCCTTCTCCATCAACTCCATTTTGCTTTCATGTTCAACACCGAAATTTGGGGTTAAACTAAATTCCTCCACTCCCTCCCCCCCAAAATTTGTCACCACTCCTTGTTCCAGCCCCTTTTCTTTATGTTACCATCTTCCTCTTTAGCTCATCTGCAGCCTTGCCATCTTTTAGGATGGAGCAACCTCGCTGCACTTGGGGTATCCACAGCCCTGACCAGATCCTGTCTGAAAGTCCTCAAGCTGTCCTAGTATAACCCCAGCTCAGTGAGAAATTCTTTATGCTGCCTCAACCTTGAGCACATGGGCTAATGAGTGCAGCAACGAGGTCCTTTATTAAGTCTGATACCTCTAAATCAATCCTAAATTGTAAACCCTGAGATTAATAGTGCCCATTTCAAGGTCCAGGCTTCTTTTATGATTTTCAGTATACTCTTTCCATGCCTTTCCCCCAAAAAATGGCTACAGAAGTGTCAATTTTCCAGCAAAAAGGCTAAATAGTTGGCTTATTTTCTCCTAATTTTTATTTATTTTTGAAATACTTGTATCAAACTAGATCTCCCAGAAAAGCAACCAGTTTTAGTTTTGGAATGAAAGGGCATCATGCACATCTCAGGAGGACTGAAGCTGATAGACAAAAGCGTTTTTCTCAGGGTAAGGCACGACACTTAGAGTGTTTTTAATAGGGAAAGAATTTAGAGTCTGAAAGAAAGGAAAGGACAAGGAAATTGCTGAAGGTCTTTCTCTTGCTCTGTGTGTTTTGCATGTGCTCTGATCCCTGTGAACTTGTACTGTGTCTGTGGACTTGGATTCATGTTTAGGGCGTTGAAGCCTGGTGGGGCACCAAGGTTTAATGGATAATGGAACAAACTCTGAACTGGTGTCTGGACAGTGTTACCTGCAAAAACATGCACAGTACAAACCCTTGCAGTCCAAGTGCTTGGGTACAGCCTGAGTGTGGGATGTATATTTCATTTTTTTTTGGCTGCCCCTTCTCCTTCTGCTTCCCTTGTCCCTGACCCAGATCACTAAATTTTTGGCAGATTTAATCCTCTGTGATATCTAACTGAATGCTACACCAGCTGTATTCCCAAGTTCATACCCCTGTGACTTCCAGTCTGGGGGATGAGAAAAAGGAGCTGCGTCTCTGGACCCTGAACACCTCTCAGATCTCTTAAGAGCCCTCTACTGAAGTTCCTGGCTGCTGCTTGATTGCAGGAGACCCTTAAAACACTTATGCACTTTTTCTGCTGGGTTCAAAAAGCAGGCAGGCACAGGGCTGAGAGGAAAAAGCTGAAAGCCTTTATAGCACCATCATTGTTATTGTAGTGGTGTCTCTCCAATGCCTCCCTGGACTTAGCAGGCACGAGATCTTCTGACAGCTTGAGCTCTGCCTCTGGTTCAGAGTGAGCAGCTCCTTATATAAAGTCCTGTGAGAAGGGGAAAACTCTGGAGTAAAGAGGTTTTTTGTTGTTGTTGTTGTTTGTCTGTTTGTTTTTGTTTTTTTTTTTTTTTTGTTTTTGTTTTTGTTTTTTTAATAATAATAATAGTCCTATTTCTGTCTGATTTCCTGCCACACCAGTATAGCCTATCCTTTCATACCATCTTTGCCATGGATCTGAACAGGAACACACTGTGCTCTCCCTCCATCACTCCCAACTGGAGCTGTTGCAGTTAAGAGAGTTATTTCATGTTCAGGAGGAAGCTTGCTGGCTTTGGTTGGTCCAAAGTCCAGAATTATGAAAGAAAACGAAGGGGATCAGCTGGTTAAGTTTTCTGTGTTATCCTTAATCTACAGCAGTGGCTTTGCACAGCTCTGGTGTGAATGTGCCTCTATGCCTTGGAAATCTTCTTGCTCCAGTGTGGGATCCATTTCACCTCATTATAGACATTGAAGATTTAATTGTTCAAGCTGAAAGAGTCTGTGTGGGCTTCCTCTGCTGTTGTTAGAGTGTTTTCCAGAGGGGGATTTATTTCATCTGCTCTAGGATTCTCTTTTAAACTCTCCTTAATACACGACTCTCAGCTGTTGTAGAAAATAAGCAATCCTATTACCCCTCTTCCCTTTGGCTTACAATCCTGCCTGCTCCCTTGTCCTAAAGATCATTTCCATGAGGAATCTGCATGGGGAATACAACTGGCAGAGAATTCCCCTTGGTGTTTTTGGGGTTTTTGTGGGGGAAGTGTGTAGATTTTACTTTTGTTTTAGCCATCCCAGTTTCTGGGACACTCCACAGCCAAGGAAAATCTAGCAATGACAAAAAGAAAGAAAAAGGAATGATTGGCTGAGGCAGAGGGATCTTGAAGTAATACCAGCACCCAGAGCCTTGGGTGGAAGAAAGGGACTGTGGAATTTCCCCCTGAAAGAAGGCAAATGTCTGTTTTGGGGGATGTCTCAAACACCAAATGAGCTTAGAAGAACTCTACTTATGAAGAGGCTGACTTGACTTTAGCCTAAAACCCAGCCTGAGTAGGCTTAGCTTAGATGGCCTTTAAGGGTCCTTCCAACCCAAAACTCTTCTGTGATTCCCTGCTCTGAAGGAACAGCAATAACTGCTGTGCTGGAGTTGTATCCCCTGCTCTGTCTTGGCATATTCACCACCTTCACTGCCTCCCCTTTGCAGTTTGTCCATCGTGGCTGCAGTTCAGCTCTCTTTCTGCCTCTGGGGACAGCAGGCATGTGGCACTGCCAGCGTTGTGGTGGACACATGGACACAGTGCCCCTTTTTATAAAAAATTGCACATGCACTTAATCCCACTGAAGTCAGCATTAGTGAAGAGCAGAGCTGTTTCGTGGTGGAGAAAGGAGCATTAAAGGTCCTTTAAAACTCGATGGGGCTTTCCATTAGGTTAACAGGATTTGGACTGGGCTCTGTACTATTTGTGAAGAACATACAATTTACGTGTTTCCCTGCAGGTACAAGCAAGAGATCAGGGACTGAAGAAAACCAGGCAACATTTAGAGCCCACAGTCTCTCACCAGCTTTAGCACAGCAGGGTGCAGATGACACAGGAATGCAGATGTGATGAGAGATTTCTGTGGCAGCTGAAGTTCACTGCAAAAAGTTCACCAGAAAGCAATCCTGGTAAAGAAATTGCTGCAGGGAGCTGTAACAAATAAGATTTACAATAAAGAACCAATGACAAGAAAGCAGAAATGACAGTTTTTTCTGGAAGCATTTCCTGATTTATCTCCAACCAGAGTCTCTCCGAGTGAGCATATTAGAGCTTACACCACATAGCAAAGAAATAATGAAACTTGCTTAAAATACAGGCATCCTCGCTGCCTGAGTGATACTGGTTGCTAAAAGATACTTAAATAAGTGAATAGCCTTAAAGCACAAGATGACCAGATGAGGGAAATTGTTCTGAAGTGCTGCTGCAGATAAGCTGGCTCTTAGTAACACACAGATCCTAATTCTGCAGCTAGCACTGAGGAGAAATGATAGCAGGACCATACGGTTTTCTCTCCCCTGCCTCTCCTGACAGCAGGATATTAAGTGAGATAATATATAAGAATGAGCATAACATCCTGTGAGTGTCACACATGCAGGGCAGGCACAGATCACCTCAGCTGGGCTCCCTGGGCACAGTCTCAGCATGGCCCTGTCCCCTGTCCATGGTCGTGCTCCAGCCATGCCCCACAGTGGGGACATGCAGCCCTGGCTGATGTCGTGCCAAAAACCCCACTGGGGTCCCAGCCCTCCACCTTTGGGCACTCTGAGGAGAAAGGCAATTAGCAGTTATGGATCAGCAGGGATGCCACACAGGGCTGAGAGGCCTGAGATGGGGCATGGGCGTGGCCAGCCCATTCTGGATGTGCTGCTGTGGGCATGAACCAGGCAGCTCCAGCTGGGTCAGGAGCTGGGCCCATGCCCTGCTGGGATTCAAAGGCAACAAGGATGAAGCTACTCTGGCTTATCAGGTTTGATCTCTCCACCACAGGAAGATGAAGGTCTTCTCCAGTAGACCCAGCTTCTTTCTGCAGCATATTTAGTTATCTCACCATAACTTGGCTGCATCCCTTGTATGTTGGGAAGGCTTGCAACAACCTGGACATTTTCCCTACAGTGAGCTGGAAGCCAAGGACTCCAGTCAAGGGAACTGTTTTGGCAGTGGGCCATGGCAAGTTCAGCTGGCAATGACAAGGGCTTCCAGTGACTCTTGCCTCTGGGCAAGAGCTGTGGCATGCAGAGTTCAATGCAAGTGTGCAGAAGATACCTGGGAAAGACATGGGAGGGGTGGGGTGATAACAGCTGCATTTTAGGAGTGAGCTCCCTCTAACATAGGAGCACAGTGAATGAAAAACAAGAGTCAACAGTTCTTCAGTTTCAGGCACTGCTTTTAAACAAGCACTGGCTGCTAATTTCTTCATATCTCCACAAAAAGTGGAGAGAGAGTATGAGCCAGGGAGGTGGGGAGGAATGAATAATGTGGCATTCTCTTTTTGCTAAGTGACCTTTTAAAATCAAGGAGCTGAAATCTAAATACCAGGGGGGAGCCTGGGGGAGAAATTACAGACAGCATGGCTGTTCCATGCTCCAGTCCTCTATTGGAGAGGCAGCACAGGAGGCTGAGTTAAAGCACAGAGAAAAGGGTCACTCCTTTTTCATTTAAACAACCAGTGCAATCATTTCACATTTGGCAGATCATTACTAAAAACCTACTCATAAATTCTGACTCAGTTGGCTCAGAACACAAAATTACAGATTCAGACAGCTGCGGAGTACAATGAAATATTGAAACAAGTAGTATTTGGTGTTTACATTAAATATGACATGGCAAACAAAATGGTTTACTTTGGTGTTTTCTGCATGTGGGCAGCATACTGAAACCAGTAACATTTAAACCAGACTTATGCTGCTCTGTCTACATTTTGAAGCCCTTGTTAAATTCCATTATTGTTTTGTGTGTCCTTATACTCCAGGAACTGATTTGCAGATCATTGTGTGATGCCATTGATCTGGCTGAGTTCTTATTTGCATCTGACTCATGGCATGTCCCTGCCCCTGTTAAAATTCCTAAAGCCAGAGGCCACTACATCAGGAAATCAATTCTTCCTGCAGCAAAGCTTGACCTGAGCCTCATGCATGCCCTTAGCAAGGGATCCTTCATTGAGCCTGAGAATTTCCATGGAAGAGGGGCCAGCATACCATGGAATGCCAGGAGTGACCCTGAAATTTGATATTGCAGCTCATAAGAAGTGAAGGGGTAGGAAGGCAGTGGAATGGATGTGAAACTTGTGAAATGAGGAGGATTCTGCTGCCCAAAATGCTGTTGATGCAGTGTTACAGTGTAATACCCACAGGTGGGTCCAAGCAGGCATTGAAGAGAAGCAAATTCCTGGAGCATCTCTCAAATCTGGTACAGAGGATGGGCTTTGCTAAGTTTTGCCAGAGCCAGAGGTCGCTGAAGGGATGAGGGAGTTTATTTCTGTCTCCTCGTGACCACAGGCAGCAGGTCACAGCTGGCTGGCTCTGATGGCTTTGAGCAGGGTCCATCACAGTTTGACCTGCCCCCAGTGAATTGTGACAGAAGCTGCATTTAAGCATCAGAGTGACCTGGAGACCTGATGACTGCTAATGAAAGGTTTTAAGTTTTAATTGTCTGCAGTCACTGCCCTAGTTTGAGCCACCTGCAGAGTAGCAGAAGTCTGTAAAGAAACAGCACTGAAAACCTTAGGCTGTAAAACATCTGTTGGCTTTAAAATGACTTAAATAGATTATAATCATGCTGTGAAGCTGTTTGTTTCAGTCCCCTTGTTTAGATTATACCAAAGAATTACATTTATTGGGGGGAGATGATGAAAGAGAATCAGATAAATAGGGAGAAGATGCTCCAAATCCTTCCTTTCACATGGCAGACTCTGAAAGGACATCACCTTCCTCCTGCTGGTACAGGACTGGGAGGCAGCAGGAGTCAGAACCGGCATCTGCCACCTCTCTGAAAGTTTGATAATCAGAGATGCACTAGGTTATTGCAAAACCAACCCCACAGTAGTATGAGGGCTGCTGCCCAAAACTGCTCAGAGTGAACCTCTGATATGATGAGTGGGGTGGTGAGGCAGAGCTACCAGGCTACATCAACTCCTCCTGCAGCAGGTCACAGACTGCCACTCTTTGTTCATGTGAAAAAGGTCAGATAATCAGCGTTCAGTCAGAAGGAGAGAAAAAATGAGCCTGGGATTCACCAGTGTTAAAGCAAATGTTATAAATTATGCATGACCACTCATTTGTCTGTGTATTTCCATTCATAAGATGGTTGAGGTTTTTTTTGGAGGGAAAAAACCAAACCCAAACCCAAAACTTATGGTTTGGCTTAGTGTTTGACCTGGAAACAAAGTTTTGCCTAAGAAATAAGCATCCTCCTAGTCCTAAAGAGTCCAAATGTTTCTTAGTGCAAATTTGATAAGCCAAGAAATACACTAATTATTTTTCTGTTTGACCTCTACTTCCTTCTGATGCATAATTTTCACAATTAAGTGCTGAAGAATAACTGGTTTTTATTAATCTTGCCAAAAGACACAAAACCTTCACACCTGAGCTTTCAGAACTCCATTGCAAAGCCCTGCAAGAATAAGAGACCACAGGAGTTCAGGGCAGCATACATAAGGGTGATGCATGAATGACATGTGTGTGAATATCAAAGTGAACTTTGGTCTTTGGACCTCAAGTCTTGTTGCCTGTATTCTCAAGAAATTTTGTTGCACAGATGATTTCACCAAAACCTGGAAAACAGAGAAAAAGAGGGATTTGAGTAGCTGTTCATATTGTCACACAATCTTTCACCAGGATCACCACTCATGTTCTTCCTTCCTGGTCTATCTTCAAATAACTCTGATGCAGAAGACAGATCATCCAGATAATGAATTCAAATGCTTCACCATTCATCAGATTATTTATCGTAAATGCCTACCCTGTAATTTTTGATGTAATTCAAGATTCATTCACTCCTCTGTCAGAGGCAGCAGGAATAGATTATTCTCTTTGCAGCAGAGTCTGTTTGCTGTCTCTCTCTCTTTCTCTTCTCATCAGTATGAACAGCTCCACGTCTGTCAACTTTTCTCCCAGAGGACATGACCTGCAAACCTCTATAGGTTCCTCTAGTTCTACTTGTTCTACATATAGTCTACATCTTCATGTGTGCCACTCAAATCTAGAGTATCAAGGCACTTCCAGCAGTTAAGAGCCAAGGAAATTGTGTCTCATATGGATCTACATGGTGTCTGGCTTTTTTAGCAGCACCAGCATATTTAACATATATATATATATATATATATATATATATATATATATATATATATATTTCACTCTGCAGATATTGGTTGGATCTGCAAAGTCTCCCAGGTACTGTGTTGAGGACAAATGGTTTAAGCAGTTCGATCCCATCCTCTCTCTCTCTAACTTGATTTTTACTGAGAGCTATTATTTTGCACTTGTCTACACCAATTTTTCTCATACTTGTTCATCTCACAAACCAGCTTTTTCTGTCTTGTAGTAGCAACAAAATAGAACAGGGAATTCACTGATGGAAACACTGAAGAGTGCAAGACCCACTGCAAACCCTGTGACAAACTACTCAATACATCACTTTAACAGCAAACTTGTGACAATTTCTCTCTGTGTCTGATTATTTTACTGGTTTTGCACCAATTCTGTGGTTTTTTCCTTGCTGAGCTGGCTTATGTCACTTGTTTATGAGGACATCATATGAGGTATTACCTAAAGTCTTACAAAAGAAGCATTTCTTGCTACTCCTCTCTCCACTGGCCTTTATCCTGTCAGAGAAAGAGAGGTTATATTTCCTTTACATGATTTCTTCTTAACAAATCTGTATTAGCTGACATCCATTTTTTTGTTATTTGCCAGTAAGGTTATTTGTGTATTGTTTACAAATTGCTCAGCTATTTAAGGAGGAGGAGAGTGTTTATATTTTCACTGTCTTGTAAATGCTGAAGTTACCCCAACATCCTTCCCTTTCCTTCCCCATTTCTTCACCCTGTAAAAAATGTTTGTGTACCCACTCTGCTCCACTTTGTTATCCATTTAGCTCTATGTTAAAAGTAGCTGGGTTTTCCTCCCTTTTTGGCTGAATGCTTCTTCTGCACCTCACTGCTCTGGCTGGAAGAAGCCTTTGATTTTCAGACTGGATTTATTTATTTCTGGGTAGTTTTACACCTACTTTTTCCCTTGCTTGGCCTGTCCTTTGACTTAAGCAGTTCTTTTCTCCTCCCTGGTGTTTATCCCCAAGGATAGCTTTGCAATTTCATCCCTTTCAGACTTCATTTTTTTAGAGTAAACAGAAGCAGTGGTCACCTATTTTATTTTAATGCTTTTTTTTCTTTCATAAACAAGAATATCCTAGCAATTCCAGGAATGAATTTTCTGCACCTTTGGCTGTTGGATTTCCTCTTTCTTCAGCACACATGACCTGGCTTGTCCCAAGAAACCAGGTGAGTGCTCAGAGGTCCCTGAAGGTGATGTAGCTGTGGGTCACCTTTGCCTCTTCCATGGGTGCATCTCACTGGTGTCTCAGTCCTGGAGTGACTCACACCTTTTTAAACACCCTGGAACAGAAATCCCCATTTTTCATCCCAAAATGTGTGAGATCATTTTGTGCTGGAGAGCATAATACTTTTTTTATTGTTTTGACAAGCTTCAAAGGCATGTGTTTATTCCTGTGCCACTTTTCCAGTGCTCTTTGCATTCATGCTGCTCTCCAGCTTCGTTCACCAGCAGTCCATGACCTCAAATTTCAATGCAAGACATTACTCACAATAATACTTAATTGATATCACCCTCCTGAGAAGTTTTGGGAGAATAATCCCTGTTCCCTTTACATACTCCCCATTTCTCTTGCTCCTTCCCTACCAGTACCTTCCAACCCTGTCTGCCTTTTCTGGAAACTTCTACCATGAGATCAAAACTAAAATGCAAAAAGAAGAGTCACATGTGCTTCACTTCTTACATTTGCAGCATCAAACTTGTGGAACAAAGCCAAGAAGCACCCTGGGTAAGACCAGGGTTGATCCAGACTCCTCTTTGCTATTCTAGGCACAGGGTTGTATCCTACAGCAGCTTCTTATTTAGGATTAACATCCCACAGCAAGCTCTCCATTATCTCTCCTGAGCAGAGAGAACTGATTGCTTTCACAGAATTAAAATGTCATGCTTTGGCCCCCACTCCCACACACAAGCTCAACAGCAGCATTTCTTGAAGCCTGACTTGTGGGGTTAGTTTCTTTCTTGGTATTGTTTTAGTTTGCCTTTTCTTTGTTAGCTCTTTGCATTCTTCTAGTTTTGAGTAGCGTATTATCAAATTAATAAATGAGAATCACCATTTTAAGTTTAGGTATCTTTGCAACAGCCCTGTGCCTTGGGGAAATGTATTATCCTGCCTTTTTTTACAGGCAGGGAACTGAAGCACAGAAGTAAAGGGTCAAATTTGCCACTGCTGATTTATCCCAGTGCAATTCAGGGAAGCAGACAGCTGTACAAAACTGCAGTTACACAGTGATCAACCAAGCTATTTGATTTGCACTTAATGGTTTATTACAGTCTTCTTTTAGTTTGGCTATATTTACTAAATCTGCCATGGAGCAGCTTAGGGTCAGGATGCTAAATCAGCATAATGATTTTCAAACACTGTGCTGCTGTAGAGAAATTCACATATTTTTGCATGTCTGCTCTGCCCAAATGAAATGCCTGACTCAGCAGCAGCAGCAGCAGGGGCTGAGTGCACACCAGCAGTGGGTGACACAGCTCCCCAGAGCCAAACCCCTCTGCCTGCCTCCTCCTGGGCACGGGTTATCTGAGGACACACTTTCAAGTGTCATTTCTTTTGGAGGGAATTAGGCTGTCTGAAGTGTGATTTATATCTAAGGAAATATGGTAATTGACTCAGAGCTGAGTGCTTTGACCCATCTGACTTTGATGTTCATGTGCTTTCCCCAGTGCCAGGTCACACTCACTGGTGACAGAATTTTCCACTTTTCATCCTTGTTTTGAGTTGACTGGAATCTGTCTTCTCTCTTAAACTGTTGCCATCTCCCTGCCTGTTGCAGGTTTTCATCTTGAGGGGTTTGCTGGAGGGCAGGATCAGTGAAAAGGCAGCAGAAAGATACAAAGGGCAGGTTCAAACGAAAAAACCCCAAAAATACAAACACAAAAACCAAACTAAAACAAAAAATCCTTTTGGTTTGCCTGCAGATGGTCCTGAAAGGATCCTCTCCAAGTGGCACCCCTTGTTTATGAGGAAAGGTTGTGCAAGGTGATTCCTGCAGCCAGAAACAATCTCTGGGAGATTTCTTGGCTCACTGAGCAAGCTGATTTACAGCCGGGGGGAGCTGAGAAGTGAAACTCTCTGTGTGGGTATCCCTGGTTTAGTGTCTGATGAGGGTTAAAGCCACTGGGCCATAAATATCCTCAAAATGCTCCAAATCAAATCAGGCAGTGGTGAAGTGTCAGGCTCCTGTTTCAGGATAGATGCTGGAGCAGGGGGCACTTGGCTGATTTGTGCTGATTTATTTAGTCCCACTTGATACCCAATAATATTTATGAGCCCCACTGTGCTGAAAGAAGGGGAGACAGCTCCTGCACCTCACAGCAGTTAAACTGATGCAGTGTGAAGCTCCACAATCCTGCCTGGTGCCTCACCTTGTGGGAGGAAATCCACCCATTGTGCTTGGAAGGGCAGGGGCAGGCACTGGGGTTGTGCAGGACCTGTCTCTCTAAATTAGACACAGCCACTTCCTCACTTCTGAGCTGAAATCCATCAGAAAATGCTGGGTAACAGCATTAATTTTACCATTTCTGGCATAAAACCACCCTGCCTTTCAGCTGTTGAATAGACCCTGGAGCTGATGTTGGTGCAGGGGGAAGGGGAGCTGTTTTGTTCAGGAAGGCACTGCTAAAAGTCAGTGCTGAGAAATTATCGCTCTGTGTCCTTGCACTGACCTTTCAGTTATTTTTAGTCCTTTAGTCCTTTTAGTTATTCTCCCATTCTCTAGAAGCAAAGAGATTTTGTGGTTTTGCTTATCTACTCATTTTCTCACTCCTCTTTTCATCCCTCTTCTCCCCAGGCTTTAAGGCCAACCAAAGACCTCAGCTCTATGAAGCTGACTGAGTCCCAGGAGGGATGAGGCTCAAAGAATTAAACCCAGGCTTGTTAACCCAAAACGCTTCCCAGGACAGCCAGGTTCTGACTGTCTGAGCCTATTTTCAATCAGCTGCAACATAAATGGTTTGGGATGATGACAAACCTTTGGCCATGGCTCCCTGGGAACTGGATCCCTCCTGGTGCTACAGGTGTTGGCTGTCTTACCCATATCATTATCTAGCTGGAAAACATGCAGGGATGCTAATTTAAATGTCAGCTCTGCTTAGTATTTTATCATCAAAAGGACATTGTGCAGCTATTATGTGTCTTGCACAATTCATCTCAGGGAATGCCTCCTCTGGTGACCCAAAGTTGGTGGCAGCTCAGCACAGACTGAATATAAAACTGGAATTTTATTAGGCTGCTGTTTAAGGATGAATCCAGCTGAAAACCACCTCCAGAGCTGCCTGGATCCTCTTCCAACTGTTTAAAACAAGTGTCAGTAAATCAGACAAATGCTGGTGCTGGGACACAGCAGGCACTAATTTAACCCATATGCTCTGGGAACGCTCCTACATCTGTTTGTTCTGGGCAGAACTAAACAGTGGAATTAAATTTTTTTTCTTCCCCCCATCAAGTAAAATTGTATCACAAGCAAGCCGTGCAATTTTAAGCCCACTGTGTCAGCTCACTAACTGGTGTTGGTGTGGTGGGAACCCAAACACTGCTGAGCAGTTTGGGGCAGACTTTGGAAGGGGAGGATGTAGGGATGGCTCTGCCAGAATCTGCTGGATACTTCCCCGTGCCCATGGAGCCAATGCCAGCTGGATCTGAGACTGACCTGGCCAAGGCTGAGGGATGGTGATGGTGCCTCTGGGGTAATTAATGTGTGTAAGAAGGGGGAAAAACCTCCATCAGCTGGAGAGAGGAATGAGAATCTGTGGCAGGAACAGCTCTACAGATCGAAGGTCAGTGCAGAAGGAGGAGCTGCTCCAGGTGCTGGAGCTGAAATCCCCCTGCAGCTCCTGGTGAGGCAGCTGTGCCCCTGCAGCCTCCTGTCTTAGGCTGCTATGGAAGATGTAACCAGTGAAACTTCATCTCCTCCTTACCTTCACACAGCTTGGACACATTACTGCTGCTTTTGTAGAATATTTATGCTTCCCACACTCTTTTTCTGCTCCTTTTGTCAAACATCTTTACTCTCTGCCATCTTATTCTTTCACTGTTTCATTGTATTTGCAGTCTTTTAGTTCTCTTACTTATGATCTTGTCATCTTCTTTAATAGTTCAACAGCTAGGAAAGCAATAAGGCAAAATAAGACCAAAATCTAGTTTCTATTCTATTAAAGCTGGTATGTAAAGTAGAAATCAATGTGACATCAATACCTGATAGGAATATGTAGCTCAAATAAGTATAAATGCTTTAATTATAGCCAAGGTCAGGTTCCCAAATGCTCAGAATTCAGTGTTTGTATCATGTATTTTTTTATTATCATTGTGTGCTTCAATGAATTTGAAGCTTAATCATAGAAAATGAACATGGAATATCCACCTCAACTGAAATGTTGGTATTTTATGTTGGAATTGGTATGAAAATTATTTCAAAATACTTTGAAAGAGGAAATTTCAATTTTCTTTTTGAGTTTATAAAAAGATCCTTGATGCCATATTTCCTTCCAGTAACTTTAGGCTATGTCACTCCAGGTGCAGTAGAATGGTACTTTGATCAGATCAGTGCATATTATATTAAAAATATTAACACTTTTATGATATCCATGGTTATTTTCATTGTTGTTGAAAAGGGACATCCAAATAAACTAATCCTTATTAAAATGAGAAGATTGAAATGAACATTTAATTAATCTTTCTGAAATACAGTGAATAGGAAATTTCATCAATAATTCTGCTTCTCACTTAATGACTGCAAACTGAACATATCTTTTTGGAAAGACATTTAGTCCTGATTTAGAAACTCCCAAATGAAAAAGAATTTACCATGAGCCTCAGTAATTTGTTCCAGTGGTTAATTATCATGCCTTAAATATGTACATCTTATTTTCAGCTTGCATGAGGTTTACTCATATATTAATTGTATATTTGATTGTAATTTGCTCTATCTTAGCTAGTTAAATGCAATGAACTTTTTTTCATTTTTATTCTCTGATTGGATGGCATCTTTAAATAACCAACTTAGCATGAATGATAAAGTTTTACAATCAATTATACAAATGCAAAAATTCAAGAATTGAACTTCAGCTGAAAAAAATCAACAGATAGATTGTTCAGCAGTGGTCTTCCAGTCTTAGAATATGAGCAGGAAGGAAATCTCAAAGAACCCTGTCCTGGTTTTGGCTGGGCTAGGGATCATTTCATAACATGGCTTTATCCAAGTATACCAATTTTTTTCTGTTTTCCTGCTGATTTGCTCAAAAAGCACAGAAATGCCTCTAATGTGTAGGAACCTCTGAGCAACCTGGTCTGGTGGAAGGTGCCTGCCCATGGCAGGGGGTTGGAATGAGATGATCTTTAAGGTCCCTTCCATCCCAAACCATTCTGTGATTCTATGATTTGGCAAATAAGCCCTGATACTGGATTTGGGAAAAAGACCCTTACACAGAGAGATGATATAAAGATAATAAAAATGTCAGAGATAAAGAGGGCACAATTTTTTCTGGCCTCTTTTCAGTAACTAAAAAGAGAACCTAACGTGAGAAATTCATATATGAATGAAATGAGGTGAGTTCTTATCTGTGTTCCATGTGCACACTTTGATTTGTACAAAGGAATCAGAGAAAGGGAAAAACCCCTAAATGAATGTAGACGAAACTTGAAAAAGAAGCATAACATTCTCATTGAAATGTTAACCTTCATTGAGATGTGTATAATTCCATCAGGATTCCCCAGATTCATCTTTTTTTTTTTCTACCAAACCTTTTATGAAGCAAATGATTCACTAATAAGTTTAATTCTTGCTGGTGTGATGGCATTTGGGGAGGGCTGGAAAGGATGCATGCTGTGGAGGCTGAAGTGGCAGCAGACGTGGGACAGGGCTCTGTATTGCAGTTGGCAGGGTCATAAAGCAGGGAAAGGAGGGTAAAGATCAATGTGTGGTGCAGGAAGAGCAGGAAGGTAAGGGAAGGATACAGGGTGTGCTGGGTGGGAGGCATCTGCTCCAATTTATCTACTCAGAAGGGGGGTCTCCAGGTGGATCTCTCATCACTCTTGCAGCTGAAGGGAATAAATAAGTGGCCCCAGGGAACCCTGCTGCCAGCCTTTCACGTGGATAATGTTCCTTGCTTTACATGTCAATCTCTCTCCACTGACCACTAACGAAAGCCTGGAGTGATTACTTTGAGGGCAGACGAGTCCCCAGCCCTGAGTGTGGTCCACATTGCCTCCCAAAAGATGATGTGATCCCTGGCTTGTGTGATCTACCCTTAATAACCTGGTGAGAAAGGAATCAGTGACTGCAGTCTGTTAGCAGAGATCTGCAGAGGGCTTTTTTCTCACCCAAGTTATGTTTTTTGCTGTTGGATATGATTTGTGTTGGATGACGTGAGAGGCCATACAAAATGACTTGTCACAACATTATTACCATCTTTATTTCATGTTGCCACAATCTGTGCTTCTTTGCACTGCCTCAATAAACCCAATTTATATAATCTTGCCCACAAGCTTTCTCCAAATTTTTAATCCTGTTTCTCTGTTCCATGATCTGGGATCTTTCATGGCCCTTGTTTCATTATGAACTCAATTTCCATACCTCTGTCAACTTTCCAACCTCAGTTGGACTCTGCAGATGAGTTCCTGCCAGAGCTCCAGCCTAGGGAAGAACAGAAAACCTGCATTTAGCATTAGTGTGGGAACATTTTCATAATCCAAAATTGTGTACTTTTAGTGCATTAGCTGGAGGCATCCTGCATTCCCCTGCTCTCACAGGACTTTATATCCTGAGGTGAGTGTGTTACACACTTCATGGAGCTGCTCAAGAGCAGCAGGAGAGATGCTTTGGATCCCCTTATATTGGGATTAGAGACCACTGAGGGATGTTTTAGAGCATGATTTATTGCTGCAGCCTCATGAAAGAGTGAGAACATCTTCACAGCATAAGACAGAGGTCAGTAGTCCATGGTCAGTGGTCACAAGATCTCTGGTTACAAGGCCTCTTAAAGGTTTATTGGCCAATAAACTACTGCCACAAAGATTGTTTCTATTTTCACACCAATATCTAATTAATTTGTCTTACACATTTTCTGCCACAATGTGGGCTTTCTTAACCAATGATTTTATGACTCACAAACTTACAGGACTACACCTTAAAACCTTTTTCTACCTTTGTAACTAAATCTATATCTAAACTTTAAAACTTTCCACTACCTAGCTTGGCATGTTTCTGCTTAAACTACAAATCCACATTCTGGCTTCTGGTCTCCAGACCTGGAAGCCTTTTCCAAGGTCTCGGATGAAACCCTGTATTGATTTCTAAGTTTGTGCCTGCAGGCTCAAGGTTTTGAGAGTTTTCTGGGCCTTGATTTCCCACACCCCTCTCCTCAGCAGCTCTGCCAAGAGATAAATGGAACAGAGCCCCACATAGAAATGCTGATTCCTGGTGCTGCTGACACACACATTTATAATTCAGGCAGTAAATTGGGCTAATAGGTGTAAATAAAAGGTCAGTGCTCAGAGCAGAGAAAAGGGCTGTAAATTGCAGGGTGAGGGGGGAATTTCTTCTGGCTGAATATAAATCCCTCCTCCTCTCTGGAGAGTGGTCACTGTTAGGATCCTGTGAGGACAGATTGAGAGTCAGGATTTTTAAGCCTGGAGAAGGGAAGGCTTCAGAGACATCTTATTGCAGCCTTCCAGCACCTAAAAGGGGATATAAAAAAAAGGGAGAGTGACTTTTTTACACAGGCAGATAATGGTAGAGCATGGGGGAACGATTTTAAACTAAAAGAGGAGAGATTTAGGTTAGATGTTAGGTGTCCCTGCACATTGCAGCCAAGTTGGATTAGGTGTTTGCTAAAGGTTTTTCATTTCCAACCCAAGTAAGTTTTTGATTCTATGATTTTATTATCTCTATTCATCTCCTGTGGTGCTTTTGCAGTTTTGAAGTCTAAATGTCCTGTGCTTAGAACACCACGAGGTGATTGCTCTTGTGAGGAAGAGGTTTCAGTGATGGCCAGGGACTCTTCTGGAGTTCTGATATTATTTACTTACACTGTCAGATTTTCTTGAATGTTCGAACAGCAGCTAATCACAATCTCACCTTGGGACCATGCACTTCCAAGAACTCTCCTTTAGCAGTAGTTTAATCTGTGATTTGCACTTCCCACAACTGTCTTGGTACATTCAAACTCCTTCTCTTCTGCAGTTATCTTCCAGAATGCTCTTTTGGGATTTTCCCTGATTGTTTGCTCTGAATCTGTTTTCCAGGACCAAGGGAAAGAAGAAGAATGTAGGTGTTTAATCTAGTAGATCTCACTCCATGGTTGAGCTAGATGACTATAAATTAGCTGCCAGCATGTTTTCCCCAGGTTTCTACTTGCCCCAATCCCTGTGTTAATAGTATAAAGGAGTCCACATAAAAATTTCTTTTTTTTCCTCTTTTTGGGTTCACCTTACAGTCTTTCCTTAGGCTAGAATGCAACATGTCCTGGAAAGAGATGCTTGAAAACTTGCAGAGGGATAAAATATACAGCTAAGATTAATTTTACTTACTCATATGTGGTAAGAGATAGAGAATCAAGTAGATCATGACCTTATTTTTGATGTTAACAGCAATTTGTTATAAGCACACGATCCTCAGGCTCGAGGTCTAAAAAAAAGACCTGTTTATTTTCTTTTCTATATATTTACATTTCACTGGGTTGATTTTCGTGTGCTTCGGTTTCTATTGATTGCTCTTTGACACGCATTACATTTGTGTGGCTCATGGTGAATTTCTCATTTGTGTAAGTATTTGCTCACATCAGAGTGCTCCCTGTTCAGTTTTAATTGAACTCCTGGTGCAGTAAGTGTTCTTAAATCACAGATTTTCATCAATGATTACAGTAAAAAGACTGGATGCCGCAGGATGTTTTACTTTATTTATTGCAGCAAATGTGCTTTAGATACATGGAAATAAGCGAAGATCCAGTAAAAGAGAAAGTTACAGATTAATGCAGAAAGAGAAGGAGCAGGGTGGAGTGACAGCACATTCTCTGCATGGGTCCTGTTCTTCCAGTGAGAAGATGGATATTAAATAGCAAGACCTCTGGAGCTTCTCTTGATCTTTGCTTGGTAACTTTCAGTATTTTTTACCTGGATCAAGCCATCACAGCTGGAACAACTCATGTGCTGGCACAATCCTTCCTGGTTTTTCCTTTGTTTTTGTGGGAGTGAGGAAGTGAGAGCATGGGATGAGCTTTGCAGCTCCTTCTCGTTGGAGCTCAGTCTGAGTCATAGTAGTGGGCTATGAATTGTCTGGAGAGAGGATAGTGCTTGGCTGTGCACTTCCACCAGCTGCAAAGCACAGTGCTTGTCTTACAGGATCAATTGGATGAGCAAAATGTGAGCTCATGGGATTGCTTTCTTAACACAAAGGAAGGAAAACAGAACTACTGCTGAAAATAAAAGTAAAAAAAAATTCAGAAGAAACCATGATAGCTTCAGTTCACTATACCCAAAAGGCCAAATTCAAGCTAAATACACTCTCTGATTTTCTTTTAAAGTAGTGTCACAGATTAAAATCTTCATATTCATGTTTTTCAGCTGACTCTGCCCTGCTCTCTCAGAGCTGTCAGTGGGTGTACACCCTGGCAGTGACTCCAACACAAACAAGAGAAATAAAATTCCAGGGTAAAAGCCTGAGAAATTTATTACTGAAGTTCTTGCACACATCCTCCCACCACTACCAAGGCTGTTTGCAATGGGGGGAGCCTCTTCAAATTAAAATTGCACTTTACACCACGACTTTCATGCTTGCAAATTCAATAGGAGTGACTGGTGCTTTTCTTCCACAAGGGTCAAAGGAATGCTTTTAATTATTGCAGGTTGTAACATCATTGGCCAGGCTGGGCCAATGCATTCCACTTTCATTTGCTTCCATTTTTAATGAAAAGGAATATGTCTGTTTGCCATATTCTGTTTGCTTTCTATAAATACTCTCATGTTTCAGAGTAATTACCTCAAAATGATGGATTTTAAGCTGAAGGGCAGATTTCAAAGGCAAATTAACAACGCTGCCACCTCAGCACGAGGGAATGTCCCTGCAGAGCTGCTGAGCACCAAGATGCATTTGAAGATTCAGGCTGAATCTTCAAATTCTAGGCCCCAGCAGTGCAAAACCTTCACCCCTCTGGGTGCAGGTGCTGTAGCTGGGCCCTCAGTGTCACACAGATGCAATTTTGCTGATGGATTATTGAACAGCTCAGTGTTTGCACAGAAACAGCCCAGCACCAGCAATAGAAGCGTGCATTAAGAACACACCCAGTGGGGGATTCAGAGATCATAATGCCATGTATTAATTGATAAATAAACCCACAAGACAGTCTGAACAACGGAGAGTTTTCAGGATATGACATGCTGAAATTGGAAACAAGGCAAACTGCTCACTACACAATATTTATGCCTGTCTACAGGACAAGAAAATGTGAATGTTGAACTACAGAGGCAGAGAAAGTTGGATGTGCTCCAGGGAGCTCATGATCCATGAATTTCATGAGATGAAACAGATGGATGAAGCAGACACATGGAGAGGGTAGGAGGAGGTGGGAGGATGTGTTAAAGGAAATGGCTTTGTAGAATTATCAGCACTTCATTTTCTAACACAGATCTCCCTATGACACCAAAGATGCCGCTGAAAACCAGGGTTGGGCTTTTTCTTAGCAAACAATGTCTGAAGAGGTAATTTTAAGGAGGAGGAATTTTAAAAAGTGATGATTTTGGGAACTCTAATGCACATTATGAGGACTTGGAGATGTTTGTTCTTCTGACACTACACTCAGGATTTTGCTCACTGTCTCTGCTCCTGATGCTCAAAAGGTAATGGATAGAGTCACTGATTGAAATGAGCTTTGGAATTAGGTCCTACATATTCACTGTCACTGAGTTTATGGAAATAAATAATTCCTTTTTATAAAGCCCTTGGAAATATGTAAGTAAAAAAAAATTAGTTATAAGGTATTAAAGAACAAAACCAAAAAGAATTAGAAAACCTCCAAAACATTTTCAAAAAAAGAAAAACAAACCCAAAGAAAACAAACAAACAAATCCAAAACCACCACCAACCAAAAAGCCTTACCCAAAACACCACCACATGTTCACACTTGTCATGGTTAGATACATTTACATGTCCCTGTGCATGTGACAAATGACCCTGATGCCTCCAGAGTTATTGCTGTCCTTAATCACAAGGGCTGTCTACGTGTGAAATATTTCTATTTATTCTAGAAATGTCCTAAAGTGCTGGTTAGGCATCCAAGGCAAGGAACTATCTTTCAAATAGCCCTGCCTATTAGAAATTAATTGTCCTTTTCCATCCAATTCTGTCCCAAATTTTGTATCTCTGCAGAGCTGGAACTTGCTTTTTGTACACCTAAACCATCAGATTGTAGAACTGCAGCATTTATTGATGGATGTTTAGTAAGCAACTGAGCCTCTGATGGTCACAAATCATCAGAAATGAGTTCACCTTTGGTTAGTTAACACAGGAAGGGTCTGGCTCAGAGAAAGCCCTGCAAGTTTGATTCAGGTTCAGAGGGGTTGCCTGTGTAACCTGAGATCCCCAGCACATGAGACATCTGTGCAGACTAATAAATGTGATATAGGAGTGATGGGAGAGCTGTGCCCTTCTAAAGCAGGTGGTGGAGACCACATATCATGCACTGGGGCCTCTTAAATCACATCAGAATCTTGTTTCAGCTGCTGAATTATGTCCTCCATCTCTGGTGTCTGTGATGGAAATTCAGACACCCAGTGAATGTACAAGACTGTGATTAGGAGCCTTTAATCTGTGATCACAGCAGTCTTATCTAACTGTGCACGTCTCCCCTTGCCCCATGCCCTTCTCCCCAGGGCTCACTGAGGATCATCCCCTGCACAGTCCCTGTGAGCCAGGGGCTGAGTGCCAGGGCAATCCAGCTGGCAGGAGTGCAGGAACATCCCGGCCCAGCACAGCACTGCAGCACTGCTCCACATGCACCCTGTGTCCGTGCTCATTCTGCATCCCCATGTGCAGCAGGCGTGAAGCAATTTGTCAGGAGTCTGCACTCCCAGGAGTGAAGCAGCTCCTGCACAGGACCCCAAATTCAGGCCAGTGGAAGGTGGCAGTTTGCTTGCTCCTTTCATACACATTACCATACAAACTCTCTGCCTCCTCCATATAATTTTCAATATTTTTCCAAACTATTTTTGAGAGTTTTTTCATCTTTTTCTGGCTGCCTACGTATTGTAGTCTCTAACCATGAGGCATCCAGTAATGAAGATCCTTATTTACTGACTGCTCTTCATCTTCCTTTGAAACTTCAGTGAGAAAGCTCTGCTAAAATCCCTACAGAAAAATCCCCACGAGGCAGAGGATAGAGGTGGGAGAGAAGGGACAGCAGATGTGTTTTGCTATTTCTATTAAATATGTTTCTGTGATTCACAACAGTGAGCTTGTGCCTACATGTGATTGAAGTAAGTTTGCAAACTCTTTGCTCTGGCTGTTGCTCTGCTTCTCCCTTTCATCTTGCTGTTTGTCATATATTCACTTTCTGCCTCTTGTCTTTTTTGACATTTTCACTATCTCAGGGGGGCAGCACTGGCACTTTCACACATCACCATAATAGAAATAAAAGCTTGAAAGATCTAGATCTGAGGCGTGCCTATTCCTGGGGCATTGCAATGAGACATCATGAAAGATGTAGCTTGGCTGGATACTCAGGAGATCACAAGAAACCTGGAACCACAGCTCCTGAGAATAACTGAGCTGATGAAAGCAGACAAACGTCTCTGCACTTTTTTTTTTTTTTTTTCTGGTGAAAAATCCTGTCAGAAATTGACATTTTTTTTTTCTGTGCATGTGGTTGAAATGAAATTCTGTTTTCCAGTGGGGAAGTAATGTTTTATTTAGGTTTTTTTGATGAATAACTCTGGCCTATCTACATTGACACATACTTCACACAATGCAAGTGAAAACACCCCAATGAATCTTCCCAAAGTCCTGAAGGAGTTTCAGCTCAGGATGAATTAAAACACGTATATTTGGGTCAGATGCTCCATCAGTCCAGACTAGCCCGGTTCTAATACAATCAGTTAAACTATATCAGTTTACATTATAAAATATCACACAAAATATCATACTGAGACATACTAAATGCAATTCCTGTCATCAGTGTTGCTGCAGGCATGGTTGAGACCACCAGTCACCTTGGCAATTTGCACCTGTGCCAGGTAGCAGAGCAGATACTGAGTTAACTGTGAGTTAACTGTGTTCTCTCTGTCCCAGTGCCAGGATAAAAAAATACCCAACTGGTGTCATGCAATGGGAGCAATTTCTTCCTGCTTGCAAATCCCATCTGCAGGAGCTAAGGCATTTCCCAAATATTTTATAACCAAGAAATAAAGTATATCAAAACTAATCCAATGTATCAAACAATTTTGGATAGCTTTACACGAATATCTGGCTACTAACCCTCAAGTACTTCAGGGGGAAGAAAGAGAGACCTATTTAGCATGTGCTGATATGTTGTTGTGACAGGTGATGCAGGCAGAGCCCTGTTCCCAGATGGAAGAGCTTCAGCAGCTGTATCTCCCAGCACAGTGCCTGGTGATGCATCCCCACCTCCATCCTCGAGGCAGCTGGCTCAGGATGATCAGGATGCTCAGGATGCTCAGGACGCTCAGGAGCTGAGCCTGCCAAGGCTGGCTGAGTTTCTGGTAGGTACAGGATGCTCACACACTTGGGGCCCTTCAGCTCTGTCTCCCAGCTGCTGGCATCACCCCAGGGTTTTAAAAAAAACCCTAAAAATACAATACCCTTACTCTCCAACTGACAGAAAGGATTCAGTTCTTCAGGGGCTCCTAAAACATCCCACCAGCACAGGTGTGGGGTGGCAGCAGCACTGCTGAGGAGGCAATCATTGCTAATTTGGAGGGGCTGACAGTCTGAGGTCAGGACTGCAAGAGCAGAGAAAGGAGCCTGAGCATATCCAACCAGAGAAATTCCTCCTGAGCCATGGAAAAACAATAGCTTGACATTTGTAAGTGTCAGCCCCAGAGGGAGGGCTGAGGGGGACAGCAGAACATGCAGCTGATTGCTCTGCTCCACGTGTGCACAGTAATCTTCTCCTAATTCCAGCTGCATATACATTTTCTTCTGATCATAAGGAGCTGAAGATAACTTGAAGGAACACACCCACCAAGCCCTCCCATCCCTCCTCACTTTGCTTAATGAGGTCATTAAAAAGATGCATGAACATCTTGCAAACAAGGGTTGAATTTTTATGCCACAGTGGCAATACCATAGTGGCCCGAGCACAGAGAAAGGCTGTTAGGGAAATAGGACTGCTTATTATAACTTTGAAAGCAGTTTCACCCCTTTACCTACTCTGAACAGACTTGAAAATAACATGTATAAACTGAGGAACAGAAATAATCCAGAATAACACAGTCTGAGAAATCCTTCCTGTCACAGGACAGCGGTTTCCCATTTTCTGCTGTGATTATCTCCTTTGTCCTGCATCCAGGAACACCTCAGAGACAGAGATGATGCTTCCAGCCTTTCTCAGACCATGGTCCTTCAGGGCAGCAGTGGGACCTGGTAACAGCTTTGTGCCCTGCAGCCTGTACTCCTGTGAGTTGTGTCACCCAGCAGTCAAGAAAAAAAGGAAAAAATATGTAGGAAAACTGTATTTTAAAGGAGAGCTGCTCATGAGTGCTCCAGCTCAGACACTTGTAGAGAGCCGATCTCCTTTTTTTTTTTTTTTTTTTTTTTTTCCTTCTGGGTTTTTTTTAGGTGTTTGCTCACTGGGAATAACTTTGTTATGTTTGTCTAGTTCCTGACCTGTTAAATTCCTGAAGCATGGAAACAGGAAGATTCCAGCACTGTGGGTGTGCAGGAATCAGCACTTTCTGCAGATTAAATTGTCTGCAATGCCACGTCTTGGGTCTACATGGGAGCAGGTTTCAGCCCTAATAAAAATCTCATTGTGGGTAGAAGCAATGCCAGCTGCAGGCACATGCTGAAGTTGTGTGTGTGTGTCTGGGCAGAGTTTTCTCATTCCACTCTTTTCTTTTCTCAGCATTCAGCAGCAAAGGTCACGGGATAAAAGAACACACCTGCAGAAGGTACCACCTACACCTCTGACACCCAGACCCCCTTCCCTGCCCTTTCCAGCTGCAGCCCTTTCCCATCTCAGAGGAAGCCCCACCAGCTCACCAGCTCTCCTCCCACAGCAGCCAGACAGGAACAATGTCTGAGGGGACAAGGGGGAGCAGTTTTAAACTAAAAGAGGAGAGATTTAGGTTAGATATTAGGAAAAAAATTCTTTCCGGTGAGGGTGGTGAGGTCCAGGCAGAGGTTGCCCAGAGAAGCTGTGGCTGCCCTTGGAAGTGTCCAAGGCCAGGTGTCAGAGTCCAGGATGCTCCCCTGACTGCCCTGGAAGGTTTGAGATCCTGGCAGGAGGTCAGAGACCCCCCTGCACAGAGCTCAGGGAGACAC